>WEIV01015521.1:57780-104553 GCA_013390005.1 Calyptomena viridis
ACAGATTTGAGTGCACTATTGTTCCCTTGCATATCTATTACCAGAACTAGATGGGGACACAAGGCAGCTGGCGTGGTAGTGCATGTTAATGTGCAATTCACAAAATATATATATGATCTGAAGGCAGTTATTGCTCAGGCACCGTATGTGCTTCCTAAATATCTGCATTTTTGTTTGTGCATCAGACTCACTTAAATCTCTTATTTCCCACACCTAAGGACCTTGCTTCAGCTGTCAACTGATGTCCCATCCATATGCTATCTGTGATGGCTACTACATACAGGAAGAAGATACTGAAAAAAAAATATTAAAGAAATAGAAATGTTATGGGTCCGTATTTTTTCCTGACCCCTTGCCACATCAGTAGATATTCTAGGATTTGTGATATAGAGAAGAAGAAGATTACCTGATGGAGAACTGGGAAGTGAGGGAAGGCAGGGAGGGCACAAAAGCATATGGTGAGATCTATCAGAGTTTAAGCCATTTATCAGTTTGTCTGAAGAAGTCCTAGCACAGACTTTGTAGGAAAGTAGCTGGTTAGAATCTGCATTCCAGGAATCATCCAGCAAAGCCTGGCAGCTGCTTCTGTGGTCCAGCAAGCTGTGTTCACTCTTACTCATTTGAGACTTGTGTGGAAAATGATGGGTACTGGTGCTAGAGGAAAAGCTTGACATTGTACTCTGGGAAGCAGTTAGGAAGGAATTGCCTGCAGTGATTGGGGGAAGGCTCTGGGTGCTGATGGGCAGAAGTCCCTGACATGCTGGTTGCTTTTTTTCTGGTATGAGGTACTTGGTGTCTGTGCTCCTTCTTTTTAAGTCAGAGATGGTCATACACTCATCTGGAATGTCTTTGCAATTTGTGTTCAGAATGCAATCAAAACGGGTGATGATATCATCTACTTCTGAGGTCTCTTCTCTAGGATATCGATCTCTGCTTCTGTCCTTCTGACTGGTTTTCTGATCATCTTTCTTCTTTTTGCAAGAAAAGATGTGGTTCAGCATACTGAATCGTCCTTCTTTCTTTATAAGTCTGGTGTTCTGGGAGGGAAACTGGTGAACTGACTCAGATCTACTGGAAGTACAAATCAAAATGTGATGTCAGTATTACCAAACAATGAAAAAGTACTGACTATGTTAGCTCATGAAATAAGTAATATACTGTTTAAATATATTTGCAGGGGTGGTTCAAGGAATCAGAAAATTAGGACTCCACATTTGTAATTTACAAAGACTAAAAATGCCACTGTGTTACTTCACTCTTTCTTATCAGTTAATTGCCTTACAGTCATCTTAATGTAACTCAATTCAGCTATCTGGAAAAAACAAACAAAATTTTCTGGCTTCAGCATCTACCAGCTGCAAAGATGCAATGACAACAAGAACATGTTGGGATCTTTTAAAACAAGTGGCCTTTGTATTATGTCATATTTGGAAAATGGTATTTCCAACAGAACAGTCATTGCTAACACTGTAACAGAAGCACTAGTTCACCATTCCTTCTCTCTCTTTCCCCTTTCTTTTTCCCACTTCCCCTTTTGCCCTTTGCCATTTTCCATATCCCCTTTCCCTTTACCTTGCCTATGTTAAAGAGGTCTGGCACAGTTTCAGATCAATCAAGGTAATTACCTATAGTGGTATTGCTGTGCTGGTTTTGTGATGAAATTTTAGGTAATCTCTGACCTCCTCTAACAGACAGAGTGAAGGAGAAGGAGAGGAGGTAATACTACCCATGTCTCACAATTTGTAACATAGGAAATGCTGACTGGAGAGGAGAGGAAAGCACAAAGAAAGGTAATGATAAATCTAAGTGCATACTCATTTACCAAAGTTGAAGAAGGACAATTAATTAAATAACAGCTGCTGAAACATTAGAAATACAAAGATAGAGGAAGATGGTAAGCAATAATATTTTGTTACACTTTTTAACAGGGAAGAACCCAGAGTAAGAAGAGATAATCTAGGTAGAGAACTAAAGAAGGTTAGGAAAATATTCCCAAACCCTTACCTTGAGGATGAAGACTTGAGATTTATTTTATGGCAAATTTTTTATCTGGCAAAGATGTTTTTGGGTTCAGTCTGTCTGTCTTATTACATAAACACAGAGCTGGTGCATAGTGATTTCAAAAAAGTGGAAGATATGTATCTAAGGGCTGAAACTATTCTGTAAGACAAAGTTTCTGCATGAAGGGGACTAGGCCAGAGCTATACTCACATATTCTTCAGAACCCTCTGCTGATTGGTAGACTAGTACTGCAACCTCAGTAATGAGTCTTGAGTAGATGACTATAGAATTAGTCATGTTGCTACACTGGTGGAAAACTTGAACTGAGTATTGCATAGGAATCAAGGAAACATCACATGGGGCTCAAACTCTTTAGTAGCATGCAAAAAGCAATAAATTTGTTTTCTAGTCAGTGGCAACATGTGAGCAAGATGTGAACTTTACCTTTACCTGCTCTCCTGAGACAGCAACTTAATGCATGCTGTGTGCCCACAGTATATTGCATATGTCAGAGGAGTGTTTTCGTTGATGTCTCGAGGGCTGCTGTCTATCCCCAGTTCTAGCAGTGTCTGCACACAGTCAGCCTTCCCTGCTGCAGCAGCCCAGTGCAAAGGAGTCCTACAGAAAAGCGGGAGTATCATTAAAATAGATGAATAGATTAACTGCCAAAACAATTAATGACATAATGAGGTATGTATAGGATATGCTCCTTGTCCAGTTTCATGACATTAATTTTAAGTAATTCTCCAGCAAGTTATTCCACACTGGTATAGCTGCATTTATTTAGTTGTAGATGAAGTAGGTATGAGGCTGCAGAATGCCTATACATGCTACATAATAGCATCTCTTCCACTGCTGGAATTTCAGACTAGGAAGAGTGCCTGAAGTTTGCAGAGCAGAATTTGAAAAAAATCTGTCCCTCACTGCATAGGGACAAACTCTTCTCATCTTTAGATCAAACACAGTTAGCAGTGGTTGGCACAGGGGTCTCCATGAAGGGAATAAGAGAAGAAGCCTCTCCCAGATCAATGAAAAGGACTGAACACATCTATCAGACTGCCATAGCCACTTGCCAGTTTCTGTGTTCTATGATGGGCACAAACCAGAGTAGATATAATTGTTTTGAATCTGCGTAGGATAATCAAACTCATTTTCTGCTTGGCACAAAATTTATGTCTTATGTTTGGAAACTTTTGTCCAGTTTCCAAATTGTAATATTTTTCTCTTGTGAAAAACCTGAAAGCATTGAAATGCCACATGAAATTTTTTTAAGAATAAAAAATAAAATTGACATTTCTCTGTTTCTTTGCAATCTCAGCAATTTCAGATGAGTGCAGTCAGAAACACAATAGAATAGAAATCTATTATGTGTGCTTGTAGTGAACAACTTGTCTTTTCCCCTCTTCAAATATAACATGTTCTGTGGAAATATCTGCCAACGTGTAATAGGTGGTTGTGTCTTAAGGAATTCTGAAGTGTAGTTAATCTCCTGCCTTTCTCCTTATTTCCATAGAAACACATCCTTCTCAAATATGTTTTTTACTGGTGTTTAGAAACTACTCCAGTACCCTGTTAATTTTATTTCTATTCCATTTTATTGCACTTTTCCATGAAGAGTGATATTGTTTTAAGTAACGAAAGGCTTTAGCCAAGAAAACCTTGGCTTTTGCTTCACTGAGCAGGATAATCAATGTGAACAGCCAGTTGGTACTGTTTGCAGTTAATAAATTTATGAGCAATGTTCCAAGGGAAGTAGGTGTGAGGTGAAAAAGAGGAAAGATGACTCCTCTGTACTTACGATATAAAGATTTCAACCTGTAAGGAAACAAATGCCTTTTCAGGATGGAAAGTAAAGACCCACTGGTCCCATAGGGATACTGTGTTATCATCTTAAATGCAGCAAAGGAACACTGTCATTCTGAAACACAAATTGCATCAGGATCCCAGCTTCAAGTTGTAGGATCCTGTTCTATTGTTTTGAAAAGCACGTTCACTTCTGATTGAAAGAAGTTAAGTGGTGACAAAGTCCTTTCACAAATAACCTTATCTTTTTCTACCAGAAACACAGAGCTAAATAGCATTCCTATGCATCAGTTGTTACACCAGGTATGATACATGAGCAAGCACAGTTCTCTGTGGAGTGCAGTTCATTAACTAGGCCGTGGCCTGTGAAACAGGAAACATGATTATATAATAAACAGAGCTGGTCTCAGGTTAATAGAAAGGAAGCAGCAATTTCAGTTTCAGAGTTTCCATGGTTACCTGTCATCCACATCAAGGGCCTGAAGGTTGCACTTTGGGACTTTAGCCAGCTCACTGATAATATCACTGTAGCCTGCAGCAGCAGCAATGTGCATACATGTTTTGCCATTCTCATCATCATAGTTTATTATTGATGGTCCTTGGCAGTGATCCAGAATGATGGAACACAGAATCCTGTTGCCGCTCTGGAAGGAAGTTCAGAGAAGAAAAGCATTTTATGATGGAGCTCACACCAAGCTGCACTTCTCTGCTAGAGAATGCTAAATACAATAATGGTATTTTTATCATGTATACCAGACTCCCCAGGTATATGAAAGCCAAAAGTTTCCAATCTTCTGCTGGGAATTGTGTTTGCTTTATGAATTTCCTACAGCACTCTGAACACTGGCAAAAATAATAAATAATGTACCACTGTAAATATTTCCAAAAGTTGCAGAGTGTAAGTTTCTCAATAGAAATTACTTGGGTTTTTGCTGTTTTGCTAAGCCAGAGTCCAGAAAGACACAAGCATGTATTTTCTAATAGAAATTCAGGGAGAGAAAGGACCTTAAAAGACCAATCCACATCTGTAAGTCTGTCCCACTACACCTACAAAAGCCATGTCAAATACTTGCTCAAGTGGTTCTTGAAAACTTTGTTAACTAATTTGCTTCAGTGTCTTAATTGTTCTCTACTCTGCAAATGAAATCAAACATTTTTTATCCTAACTTGGAGGAAATAGAGAAAAAGAATTCATTACCTTTTTATAGTAACAGAAACACAGGGCTAGAAAGGTCTTTCTGTATCAAGTTCAATCCCTGCAGTCACTTGCAGATATGTTACATCATCCCTTTTATACACTTACTGTGTCCATTAAAGACAATTAGTTTTGGTTTGCTCCCATTACTGCCAAAGGAATGTAGTTCAAGAACTTTTTTGTTCCAGTGATTACTATCTCTAATTTCTATTCATACTCATGGCTGGTTATATCCCTTTGTTTCTGTTCCAGCATTATTATTTAGATTAAATACTTCTTTCCTCTAATTGGTATTTGTTCTTCACATGTATTTATAAACAATCATCATGGCTCTTCTGAGTTGTTCTTTTGCTGCTCTAACTAATCAAGGTCCTTTATGTTTTCTTTGAAAAATGTGCTTTCTGTTTCTCTCATCAACAGAAAAACCTTCTCCTTCTGTTTTAGTTGTGTTTCCTTGAAAAGGGGTGATTAAAATTGTACCTAGTCATACATACACAGACATTTTTGCCAAATCTTTGTACAGTGACACTAGCTCTTCCCTATTTGTGTTGGAGATACTTGTGTTAGAAATACCTCTTTTGGTATGTCATAGAACAGCATTTGCCTCATTCACAGCTGTGTCCCATTAGAAGCTTCTAGTCATTTTGGAATAACCCTTTACACATCAGTACTTGTCTTCCATAGTTGCTTTCCAGAATAGAGTTTCTAGTTGTGGGGAGGACCTTCCGTTACTAGTGCACAAATGCATGATTTAAGCAGTTTATTGTATTAAATTTTGTCCTATTTGTATTACTCAAGGGTGATCCAGCTAGAAAAGATCCCCATTCTTTTCTATTAATGTCTTCCAGTCTTTTATTGTTGATAGATTTCATTAGAAAGCCCCTGTATTTTGTGCCAAGCTATTATGAAAATATTAAGCAAGAATGATTTCAAATTTTATCCCAGAGGGTAATTTCCTTCCAGCCTCTATTCAACATTTAATCATACTCTTGACTTCTTGATTTTAAGATATAACCTCTTTTGCTTCTCTGTACTTTCGTATCTTATTTTGTGAGATAGCTATTTATGCTAAATATTCTATTTATTCTTTTAAAGATCACAGAATCAACCAGGTTGGACAAGACCTCTGTGATCACTGAGTCCAACCTCTGACCTAACACCACCTTGTCAACTAGACCATGGCACTCGGTGCCACATCCAGTCTCTTCTTAAATACCTCCAGGGACGGTGACTCCACCACCTCCCTGGGCAGCCCATTCCAATGCCCAATCACTCTCTCTGTAAAGAACTTCCTCCTAATGTCCAACCTAAACCTCTCTTAGCTGCACTAAGAGAGTGCAGCTCTCTTACCTTTCAGGTAATTGTAGATAGTGGCAAGGTCTCTCCTGAGCCTCCTCTTCTCCAGGCTAAACAACCCCAGCTTCCTTAGCAGCTCCTCACAGGGCTTGTGCTCCAGGCCCTTCACCATCCTCATTGCCTTTCTTTGGACACACTCCAGTACCTCAACATTGTTCCTAAGCTGAGTGGCCCAGAACTGGACACGGGACTCCAGGTGCAGCCTAACCAGCACCAAGTACAGGGGAAGAATCACTTCTCTGATCCTGCTGGCCACACTATTACTGATACAGGCCAGGATGCCACTGGCCTTCTTGGCCACCTGGGCACACTGCTGGCTCCTGTTCATACTCTTGTAAATCAGCAACCTCAGGTCCCCATCTATCCAGCCTGTCAAGGTCCCTCTGCAGAGCCCTCCTGCCCTCTAACAGATCGACACTGCCTCTCAGATTGGTGTCATCTGCAAATTTGCTAATGGTAGACTCAATCCCCTCATCCACATAATCAATAAAGACATTAAACAGGACAGGGTACCACACTGATCCCTCGGGGACACCACGAGTGACTGGCCATCAACTGGATGTGGCACCATTCACCAGCACTCTCTGGGCCCAGCCATCAGCCAGTTCTTAACCCAGCATGGAGTGCACCTGTCCAAGCCATGGGCTGCCAGCTTTTCCAGGAGAATGCTGTTGGAGAGGGTGAATCAAAGGCTTTGCTGAGTCCAGGCAGACTACATCCACAGCCTTCTCCACAAACAAAAGGCGGGTCACCTGGTCGTAAAAGTAGATCAAGTTGGTCAGGCAGTACCTGCCCCTCCTAAATCCATGCTGGGTGGATCTAATCCCCATCCATTCTGTAGATGCCATGTGATTGCACTCAAGATGATCTATTCCACAATTTTGCCAGACATCAAGGTCAGGCTGACAGGCCTGTAATTTCCCAGATCCTCCTTCTGGCCCTTCTTATGAATGTGTGTCACATTGGCCAGTTTCCAGTCATCTGGGATCTCTCCAGTGAGCCAGGACTTTTTGTAAATGATGGAAAGCAGGTTGGCGAGCTCTTCCACCAGCTCCCTCATCACCCTAGGTTGGATCCCATCTGCTTCCTCCTGGATTACTCCCCATCCCTGTCCACCAGCTCAGGAGGCCAGTTGTCCTGAGGACAATCTGTCTCATTGTTGAAAACTGAGGCAAAAAAGCTGTTGAGTACCTCAGCCTTTCCTTATCTCATCCTTATCCTTATCCCTCCACATCCAATAACAATGGAGGTTTTCTTTGCCCCTCTTTTTGCTATTAATGTATTTATAAAAACACTTTCCTATTATCTCAAGCCTCTTCCATACACTTTTCTTCTCCACTCATGGTATGCAGCTTCCTGCTATAATTTGCACCATTGAGAGGATACATTCTGGATCCCTGGAACATTCTGATCTCACAGCTCCTCAGTCCAGCTGAGAATTTCCTTTAATTTAGCAAAATGTGTCCCCCTGTAAACAGGAATTTTGTTTTGTATGTACTTCATTTACTCAGATGTTTAATTTAGAGTCTACTCTTGATCATGTCATCCAAGCTTATTTTCTATGACCAGGCATTTTATAATATCTTCATTTACCATGTTAGTTGCTATGATCTTCATGTTCAGGAATACTGAGGTCCTATGAATAATTGTTGTTTTACTCTCCAGTCCCTGTGCCAAAAACCAATGCCCTTGATACTAGCATAATTCCCAGCTACAGCTTTTGGTCATTAGAACCAGAGAAATCTCTAGCCACATTTACAGCTAACTGAATGTAGAGGGCTATAACATACTTTTAGTGTTACCAGAATAAATGACTATTACCATCCTTCTCTGAGTCAGTTTGATACAAAAAAATGTTAACATTAGCATCTTACTGTTTCTGTATTCATATTATAGTGACACTGCTATTTTTCTAGTTTTATACTGTCTTTCTAAGTCCAAATTTCATACCCTGTACCTACAGTTTCAGTCCCTCAATGTCCCTCAATGCCTTAGCATTCACATAAGAAATTTCCCACCATTCTTACTGGCATTTTAGATATTTACACACTGTTCTGCCTACCACCAATCTTACATTTTCTAGACTAAACAAACCATTTCAACCTCTCTGTGCAGGTCAAGATTTCCAACCCACTTATCATACTTGGTGCTTGCTTTTGGGCTGTTTCCAGTTGGTCTTCAGCTTTTTTCAACCATGGCACTCCAAACTACATAATTATCCAGCTGAGGCTTCTCTCCTGACACTGAAAATGGCATTGCTACTTCCTGTAGCCCACATGTATCACGTTTTTGTTAGTATGTTCCAGAATGATGTTTGTTTGGTTTGTACCAACACCATAACTTACATTTCTTACTCACTTTTGTAATCTACTAGTCTATTACTCTTAATTTTGTACAAACAGCTTTAATTTCTCAAAGTTCTGAATACAGTGTTACTTTATTAATTTCAGTTAATTTCTACAATTTATCGAAATAATTTTGAATTCCATCCTGACCCATGAAGTGCTTGGTATCCTAGTAATTTGGTTCTAGCTGTGGGTTATATATGCATTCTGTATTCCATCACCTCATTACGGAATAAATAAAAAGATTCGTATGATGAATCCTTGGTTGAAATGTCTATGAGACATTCACCTCCAAAGATTATTTGAAGGGTCCTGAATGTGGCGGATAGAGGATATATGATGTGTGATAGAAATCCCTGTTTGATTTTGATTGTATCATTCCTTATTCTTCTGCCCTGCACATCCTATCTTTGGACTGAATTCTGGGTCCATTACAGCAAGTTGTGCTTGCAAAAGTTGTGATATTGATGTCATTCATGTGATTAAACTTGCATGTACTGCTGAAACCAGAAAGGGACAAACAATTTGAATTTTATTGATCACTCTATTTGCCACATGCTTAACAATGTTTCCGTGCCATGTGATAAACTTTATTTTGTTGTCACTTTTTCAATATTTTTGTGTTTTACATGGAATTAAACTGATTGACATTCAAACATGCTATATCTGATAGTGTCTTATCTGAGGAAGCAATAATTGCTTTGAAGATGACTATGAAATTTCAATTAAATTGTTAATTTCATTTTCTAAGTAATCAAAAGATATTTCCCAGTATTTTGAACCTTCTGCTGAATGAAATCTCTGGCTAACTGTTCTGTGGCTTTCCAGCTCTCTCTTCTTAGAAATGCCTTCTTATCTTTACATTCGTCTTGGCTTTTTTAAATTGCACACAAAATTCTCCTAAAATGCTTACACTGCCCTTATTCTTAGATTGATAGCTTTGAGCTGTGGTCACCAAAAATGTGGTGTTCCTGTGGTAAATTTACCACAGCTCTATTGTTAGATCAGGATGTTCAGTGGTAAATTTACCATTGGAAAATTACATGTTTTTGTAACCTTATGTATGCATCACTAAATTTCATCTTCCCTTTTTGTATTCAAATCCTTTTGGCAACGTTCTCAGAGATTATCAGACCTTTTTGCTGTGTGTTTCTATACAGTTCTGCAGAATCACCCCTCAGTTTTTGTTACACTTTTGTCCCATCTCACACCTTTATCTGCTTCCACTCATTATTCATTCTGCTCAGTGAACTTTTCCTCCTTAGATCACTCATTTCAATTAAACTTTACGAAGAAGAAATGTCCTAAAGCCTTGATCCACAAGCCCTTGTAAGAAAACCTCTCTTCGTGCTTTATGCAACTTTTTGCCTGAAATTTGTGTCATCTCCAGACAGTGACAAACAGCAAATTCATTAATAGGGTATTTAGCTCTCACATTTGATTTTAACTCCGTTTTCTCTAGGTTGGTTACTAAAAAGTCAAACTTCTGGTAGTTGCATCTCTCAATGCTTTCCAAATAAGAACATAATTATTCAAGAAGTATCTACTGAATCAAGTACCATGAGGAGAATCCTGAAAGTTTGGGCCACTTTTCTGGTTTTGGCACTTCTTTCACCTATATCTACTCAATTTATCCTCATTGTTATTTCAGACATGGTTCTTACACTTCAGCCCTTTCTATGTCCAACTGATACATAGAACAAAAATTTTATTTGGAAAGTTTATTTTCACTTCCATAATACTCTACTATAACATTGCATTTCATTCTGCCAGGTCTTCAGCCATAAATATTACAATGTTTTCTTTGTTCACTGCACTGTATAGAGGGTTAATTTTTTCCCTTCTTCAGAATACTCTATTAAACTAGGTAATTTGATGCCAAAGAGGAGCGTCATCTGAAAGGAGTCACTAAGCTGGCTACCAGTAATGTAGGGGTGGGAGGGGAAGAGGGACAAGCTATGGACCACTTAACTGTTTTCAGGAAAGCTGGACAAAATATTTTTCTTCCAAGTAAATGCCTCTGGAGATTATGTGGTTAGGTTGTATTAGTTCTCCTATGTTTCCTGTCTCTTTGTATTAGCGTGCAGCTTAAAGCCTTCCTATATCTATAACTGGCCTTGTTGGATGGAAATTCCCCACCAGCAGCTCTTGATGTTGCTTATCATTAGCACTGCACTTTAGGTCTGCCTGTGTTTCCTCTTCTTCTTCTACATTCTCTCCTTCTTAATTCCACACCTGTGAATCTGAAGTTTTGACTTTCTCTTTGATGTCCTTCTGCTCTAGTTTTGTTACAGAACGCAGGGCCTTTTATTTTTCCTCTTATCCTTCACAGACAGATACACATAGTGTATTTTAATATGAAATTGACTGTAATGCCAGCAGGGCCATGGGAAAATAAACAAGCCAAACAAAACAAAGACCTTTTTCTCCTTTGCTGAAATAAAGAAACCGTTTCAAGTACTTTTCGAGCAACCCATAGCAAAAGTCTAACAAATAACCTTCCTGTGGATTTTTTCCCCTTATAAAACTCCAGTTGAGGCTATTACATTGGTAAATATATATTTCCTTTCAAAGTCACCCTTTTTCGCTTTTTTTGACTCTGAAATTCAGTGTTTACTAAAAGCAAATCCATTCCACATTTTTTTCCACATGGGTCTGCAGGTTGGGTATTGAAAAGTCTTGATCCTTGACTCAAGGCTATGCTGGCAAGAGCTATGTGTTTAGTTACAGCTATACTGGCAAAACTGAACTATTGCTCCAACACATTTTTTTTCCCTTAAGTGATTAATTTCACCGAACCACCATTTTCCTCATATTCACGTTCAGAACACAGTAACAGTGTATCATGTCATTACCTTTACTTAACGTGAGTTTAGAATTGCATTCTAGAATCAGAGCAAGAGAAGCAATGCATCAGCCATGATGACATGTCATGTAGGTATCAGAACAACATATCCCTATCTTGCTGTAGATGCAGTGTCTGCTGTTTTAAAGATGCAGAGTGCGAACTTAAAAGCAGAGACAGAATGTTGCCCTTAGTCTGCAGCAAACAGCGCAGTGAGAAACATCCTTAAGCTGGCAGCTTGGGTTGCTGAAGGGTTTTGCACACATGGGAGCTTTCTCCCATGTGTTAAGGATGTTCATCATCTCTCCCTCTGTATCCCAGACTAGAGAAAGCCAAGGAATGGAAGCACACTGCATTAGCAGTGGAGAAGTGTGCAAAAATTCAGAGCACTCTGTGGTTTCTCTACCCTGAGAGGACAGAGAGAACTGGGCCCTGTGCTGAGGAAAGAAACAATTTATAATACCATCTTCCTCTTTTTTCCTGCTGGGGAAACTGTGCCAAAGAATCCCTGGAGGCAGCCCAGGCACTTCACAGGCTGTGTTTCTGATGGCAAACCAATATAAATTAACAAATCTACTGATGCCACTGTTCTTGTATTTGTGAGACTCTGTCAGCTCAGAGAGACACTCATTTGTCTTCTCCTAATCCTAGAGCTGCAGACTTAGAGTGACCCAGCTTGGCTTAACTTTGTGGGACTCTTGGAAAGAAAACGTGTTGTTGTTGTATTTGTTGTACAGGGTACTTCGTGCTGTGGTCCTCAGAGTGCTGCTGCCTCTGGTGCAGCTAGAGAACATGGTGTTTTTTAAATATTTATCCTCTTAGCAGCCTTAGTAAATTACTATGACTAAAATTACTTGGCAACTTTCCCCTGCTATTACATTGTTGTGAGGACTGATTTCTCTGGATGAGCTGTTTATGGGCTTTGAAAAAGAGGTAGTTTTTAAATTCTGCAGAATAAGGATTTACTCTACCAGAGAAATAGAAATATTTGTCTTCCAGTGTCTTTTGTCAAGCATAGGAGACCAGATAGGCAAAAAGTGTGATGCATATACATTTACTCATATTCTGGCATCCACTTGTGGAGTTACACGTACGCTGTGTGCTGGGAAGAGGTCTCGCAATCATCCTGTATTTACCTGCAGGCTTTGCCCAAGACAGATTCTTGCTAAACTCACTGGGAATTTTGAAATTGATTACCTCAGAAATCTGGTTGGCATGAATAATTACATTGCCAACGGCATGTTGATACTTGAAGGGTTTACTGTTTTACAGTCAATTATTTCAGTAAAAGGACTTTTTCCAATTATCTGGTTGTACTGATGACTTTTTGTATCAATACTGCTGTATTGATGTAGGATTCACATTTCGAAATCACAAAAGAACCTTTGGCTTACAAAATGACATAACTTCCAAGTGAAGAAATAGGTTGCAGCTCCTCATCGGAACATGGTTGGCTGTACCACAACATTCTTAAAATCCTCCCTGGCATCATTTTGGCTTGGGTCAATTAGCACTTTCCCTACCAGTTCCTGGAGCTAGCATGGGTGGTCTGCATATGACCATCCTGTTTTAGAGAAAAAGAGAGTTTTGCAGTAGGGACATGGGTTGTCCTACCATAGTTGGGCTCAGTGCCAGAGCCAAGACTCAGGCACATTAATTCACTATTGCAGACACAAATATTTAGGGCACTTTATGGAAAAAGCTTCTGACTGTGTTGAAGCAAGTTTATTTCATACTCAAAACTATTTTTAAACACTTTTCCTTTTTGTTTTGTAACTTGACAGCTCACTCTGTAGATCCTTGCTGCTATGCAATGTTCCAACCCCCATGAGCAACAGCTGTACCATTGCTGGAATGACAATATTTACACCAGAAAGAGGTTTCTTAAGGATATGGTTGAAAAATGCAGTTTGAATCTCTTTTTGATTTGTTTGTTAACAGTCAAAATTGTCTTTAAACCTTAGTGACACAGAAAAGGAAATCACTACTCTCCTGCATGAAACAGGGAGAAAATAAGTACGATTCTGCAGTGAAAGAAATCTGCCTGAAACCAACCAGACAGCGAACCATGCTTAGCAAATGCACCTCTTCTGTTGCCCAGTCCAACAACAGCCATATCGGCCATGGAGAAATACCAATTAAGTTTTAAGAAGTCTTTGGAAGTCTGTCTGAATTCTTCCATCGTATGCAGCCCACATTAAAAAATGGGGTGCTGAGCAGAGAGCAGAGCAGTGGTCCCTCAGAAGAGATCTTGAGCCAGCACTGCTTTTCCTGACCCCCTCTATGTCCTCTATGTCTCCAGCTATGTCCTTGAGATGCTCTGCAGCAGCAGAGAGATTTATTTCAAGAGATCCTGACATTCAAGTATGCTCTCACCTTCCAAGTAATTACAGAGAGGCTGCAATGCTTGCTCAGCCAAACACAAATAGATAATTACCTATGCTTTTCTTTTACAGCATGTTTAAAATATACAGGTATTTCACTCTGTTCTCAGGAAACAGGGGAATGAAATAATTGAGTTGTTGCTGTGGAGTAAATATGCAGTAACTTAATTTTTTTAAACTTTGCACTCTGAAGCAGCCTATTAAAAAATCAGAAGCACAGGTTCACATGGCAGAATATTATTATCAACAGCTTCATTTTAGTCTCTTTTTATCCCTAGAGCTTTGAATTTCTTCACTTTAGAAGAAATCTTTGTTTGCTTATTTATTTTTTAACGGAAAGCTGATACTTTTACATAATCATATCCTTTTGGGAGAAAGAGTCTTTGAGAAAAAGACAAAGAAAATGCTAGTAGAAATAAAGACAACTGCCAAGGCAATGTAGGGAGATTCCAAGTCTTCCCAGGCTATTTCCAAGGTACTACTAATTCTATTATAGTACAGTGATACACAGTATGATAGTGTATGTGGTATAGTATATACTATATTTTACTAAGACTTAATGATACCCTTATCTGGAACTGTTAGAATGCCTTTACCCTTTGTTCCAGTATTAGTCAACAGTTTTTTATTACAAAGGTGTGTTTCTTTTCATTACAATAATTAATGCTGGCAGTAGTGAAAGGAGAGAAATACCTCATGAGACACTTCTAGCAGCCCTGTCTGCACCAGCTCTCAAAAATATTGTGTGTGTAAAAAATGTGCCATGAGATATTCTTGCTTCAAACAGCCATGATCAGTGGTCTTGACACTGATGTGACACATATTCTCTGAAGGTGTGAACTTGAATGGCAGGAGATTTGAGCTCTCGATTGAGCAGACCTTGGTGTGGGCAAGGTCTGTCTAGTTACATGGCTGGGGCTGATCAGCCCATAATGTCTGATGGAAAACAAAGCCACAAATATGCAGTCTTTGAAACAGCCACTGTGGAACAATGATTTCATATGAAACATGCCCCATGGCTGAGAATCTGGTTTTGAATGGTAGGCAGTGGTTTTTAAATGGTCCCACTGTGTATTTCAGCCCAGTGTGCATAAACTGCCTCTTTCCTGCACCTCCTGAAACAAGTTTCTGTGTAGTGCCTGGTCTTCCCCTTACTGCATTTTTTAAAAAATGAAATTAAACACAGGGCCCTATTCAGCTGAAAATAACCCCTACAGCTAGTACTGCGTGAGCTCTGTCTCTTGCTCTCTACAATTTTTAAAGGAAAAATATCCCCTTTCAAGCAGCCATGGAGGAGACTATCAGATACAATAATAATCCCAGCCAGCACAGCTGTTGTCCTGTTTTCTGTCACAGCAGAGAAAGTTGTGCCTGTCCACTGCATCTTAATTTCCACGGCCTAATAGGGCAGCAGAGCATGCTGGCTGAAAGTGTTTTTATTTCTCGGCCAGGCTCGAGTAAGAGAAATATTAACAGATCTATTTCATGCTCTGGTATTTCAACTGCCCCTTCTGGACCTACAATGTGGAGAATTATGTGGATGGAAGAAGCAATTTTCAAGGTTTCACAGCAGGAATTTCTGCAGAAGAAAAAAAATGAGGAGTCATCATGCACATTTCCTCTTGGTTTCTGAAAGCAGCTTAAAGAGAGAGAGAAGAGGGATTTGTGATTTGCCTCCACCTGAGGCCAAGTGGGTTTTGTGCAGTTTCCATTTCCCTGTTTCTCAAGAGTTATTCTGCATGTTTGTGAGAGAAAGGTGGGGATGTGAGTTAATAAAATGTACAAAATACAGAATCAGGGAAAGCTTAGGGAAGGAGGGGAAGTCTAAGGGGTTTTACTTTTGTGTTTCTGTTTGAAGGACAGCTTGTACCCAGAACTATGATACAGACCACTGGCTAGCATGCAGGGGCTTGCATGAGTTTCAAAGATTTTCCACTGGAAGCAGCCAGAACTAAATAAGCCTGATAAAAATGCACAATAACAATAACAGCAATATAGCAATAACAATAACAGCAATAACAGCAAATAACAATTCCATTTTAAGATTGATTTGGATTAAAGAAGAACAAAAATAGTATTCAAATAATACCAGTTGCAGAGGCCAAAATATACCTCTACTTAAAAAAAACAAAAGTTGAGTCTACTATATGTTAACCATCTGTGGGAGGCTGTGGTTGAAGGAAACAGATTTTTTGTTCTAGATGTCCTTACCCCTTCACAAATATAGTACGTGGCAGTTCAGAGCTTTTAAATTTCTTTGTTGACACTTCTTTTAAGAAGAGCAAACTTAGACCGAAAGGTGAGGATGCAAATATTTAGTCATTGTATGAAAATGTTACTGGATTTTTGTGCAAGTTCTATTTCTGCTTATCTCTTGTGCAGGTGTTTTGAACACTGATACCGGAACTTGCTATGTCAAGTGAGCAAGTAAAAACATATTTATACAATTTCATCTGGGAAGTTTTCTGCAGTAAACTTTTAAGGCAAAACTTAGTAAATTATGCTGTATTTAGGTGGCTTTCTACCAGTTACATAATACAGTGTTTAATATCACATTAAATATGTGTGGTTTGTTTCTCTAATGATGGCCTGAATATTTGACATGTTTTTTTTCATAGGAAATAGGAATATACAGCTCAACAGGAAATGTGTTTGTCTTCTTGTCTTCCCCAGTCTCCACTGAAGTCAAGTGTCAACCATTCAGCTAATTATTCCACATAGCTGTAGCTGTCTAAATGTGTTTTAGCTTGTGTTTACATTATTTTATTCCCAAAGGCTTTGGCAAGACTATTTAAGCTGCTGATGTCTGCAACCCTGATTTAGTGAAAAAAAGTTAAGCGTGAGTTCAACATGAAGCACACACATAGTCCCTGTGAGATAACTTTGTTTAGGGCAACCTTAAGCATGCCTTGCTCTCCAAAGAAGCTGTTAGATCCTTGATCCATAACCACTGGCAAAATTATGGGGCTTAGTGGGCATTTCTAGCACCCGTTTTCCCCATTTCACAGCCAAAATTTCCTTAGGAATATTTAGGACACCACAATAGGCAACTCAGCTCTATAAATATCCCAGTGGAACCGTGGCCATGGCTCACCTGTACTGCCCAGTGCAGAGCTGTTTTGAAGTCCTTGTCCACCAGAGTTGGGTCTGCTCCTTTGTGCAGCAGAGTCTGGGTGTGCTGGGGTCTGTTATGGAACGCAGCCCAGTGGAGTGAGGTCATTCCCTGTAAGGCACAAACCCAGAGGGGGAAATATTGTCACTTACAGGAGTACCCTCCAAGTCTCTGTAGATAAGCCACACAGTTCTGAAACCATACAGGATGAACAGATTCTTCCCTCTCCCTCTTGATTTGAAATAATTAGTAGCAGCTTCTGAATTAGTGGAGTCATAAGGGGGAACCAAGCAATTAGCTTTTTGGAGTTATTAAAGCAGATGGATACAAATATGAATGCTTCCTCTGTATGTGACTACAGCACGTTCTAAATAATATGTGGTCAGGACCATGATGGCTGGCAGGTAGTTCCTTACTGCTCAGCTTGGATCCCCTGAGAAAAGCCAGGCTTAGACTGGTGCTTTGACATTACACAATGTGATGGCTTTTGGTGTTATCTTTGATCCAAAATAAATATTATAAGCTAGTACTGTAGCTGATACTAGTCAGCAAGCTAAAGAACTGATGCAGTGATGTCCACAAAAAAGTCTTAACATAAACATATTTACTGTTTAGGGAGAAAACAAAACAAAAGATATTCTATTCACCTGCATTTTCATTCCATCGTAGCTGCATCTGGTTGGTCTGAGCAGATCAGAAAACACACGGCCTGTATTTGCACCTTCAGCATTGTTACACATGTATTTTACTCTATATCCATAATAATTAAGATTTTTTGTATAAATTTACTGATTTCTTCTACTTAAAAATTCCTAGTGTTTTTCAGGTGTGGTAAAATTTTATTTTGGGCAGGTGCTGTTTTTCTCTCTCTTACTGGAAAAAAATGCATTTCAAGGGTCTTGCCTAGTGTCCAAAATGATAAAAATCATTTAAAAAAAAAAAAAAGAAAAAAAAAGTTTAGTGGAAAAGAAATTAAAACTTAATAAAAAGAAATCAAAACTTGAAATAGAACCCCATAAACCAACTGGTAATAACTCAAGTAAAGAACAAACTACAACACATTGATACAGACAGTGTACTAAAGCACTAATAGTGGAAGTTGTTTGCAGTGATTTTCTAACTAAAAGCTTGAATATCTTAACATTGATTTCTCTCACTCATCAGTTATAAGACTTGTAAGCTCCCAGGTGGCTTAAGTATCGGTGATGACAAAAGACAGTGGTTGAAAAAGAGCAGTTTTGGTTTTACTTATGGTTTGCAAAGCTTAACCATGGGGGTTTTGGTTTTGTAAAACCAAAATTGAGGGTAAACTCCTACCCTAACTGAAATTAATGGGAGCTCTGCCATTGATGTCGGTAGACCAAGGTTTTGACACAAGGGACTTAGGACAATTGACAGACACTCATAGTTTGTGGGTGCTATGAACTGAGGCTTCAGTGAAGTGATTTCCAGCTGGGATACGGGTACTCATTGCTAGTCCTGGAGAGTGGGAAAAAACACTGAAAAAGGACAACCTACAACGTACCAGGCCAACTTTCTGTCATCCTCTCTGTCTGTTGATATGGTCAAAACATATCCTTGAAAAATCAGCTTTCTCTCTGTTTCTACTTTGATAACCATCAGAATCAGCTGTAACGTAAGAGTGTCAAACTATGTGTAGGGTTCAAAGATCTCTCTAGTACAGGGATACAGCTCAAAGAGGTCAGTAGCAGATGCTTAGTGCAAAAATACAAAAAACAAGGCTTGACAATATACTGACACCTAATATTTGGTAAGCAGGCTAAAGACTTCCTATGACATCCAGACCTCCACAGACCTCCACAGGGTAATGACACATTTTCTGAAAAAGTGTTTATTTTTATTTTCTTTGAAATTACTGCTTGATAATTTCTGTAGGTGTTCCCATAATTTTACATGAAAACCCCCCCAGTTAATAATGATTCTTTTTGCATCTTCTCCATGCAATTTATGATACCATGGCTTTATATTGGCCCTCTGACATAGTTGCCAAGCTGAAAGTCACATTGCAGTTTGTTTCTGCCCATGAAAGGAAGCTGCTCTGTAACTATTACCATCTTTTTAGTCCTTTTTCTGTTCCTTTTTTTGTATATCCTTTTTCAGATTACTCTTGTATCTGACATTTGCAATGCGGCTGTACCAAAGATTCAGACAGATCTTCCTGTTCTGTTCTGTGTTTCCTTTCTAATGCTTTGCACATCCACATGTCCTTTCAGAGCGTCTGATGAGCAAAGAGCATTGATCTGTTTGTAGCAGCAGCTCACACGTGTGGGCCTTCTACAGCAGGCAATGGCTGTCTAGCCCTCACCATTTGATTTCTGCAGTGTTACCACCCTTGAGTGGCATCTGTAGGTAGACAACTGTGAGAGAAAGCTTGAGAGTGACATCAGAACTGTCAAAGCCGAAGGTTCAGCAGAATATAATCTTAAAGGTGAGACAGCCAAACATAAGGATGCAGTAAGGATGCAAAAAATAAGGAGCAACAGGGAACATGAAAGGATGAAAAGCCAAGAAATGGCTGTGAGAAATAGAATGTGACAATTGTTTTGATCAGATTCAAGGCTTTTTCAGGGAATGTTTTTTCACATTGTCATCTCACAGGCTTCACAAATAAACCCACAGAAAGCCACAGTTGTGGAAACTATGAAACCTCCAGATGTATTTCTTACTGTTTTGTGTTCATGCATTAATCAGGGTGTTTTTCTCAAGTGTCAGATGGGAAAACTGAAGTGTTTTACTTATGCCAAGAGAACAGCTCTATTAGCTGCAATCTTTTGTGAGGATTCATATCCTTCAGAAAACATGAGTATTCAGGGCTTAGTACTGACACTTGAACAAATACATTGTCAGTGCCAAATGACAGAGAGATGGACAGTGGATGGAGTCCCAAATGGTATGTAGCAATGCATTACAGCAAAACATTACAGCTAGAAATTCTGATCCATAGTTCCATGCAATTAATGAGCAACATAACTCTGCACCAAGACAAAGCATATATCTGGTTTTGGGGTGTTGTGAGCAGAGTGTGCAAACCTTCCAGTGGATAAAGAAGAGGAAAAATTAACCGCCTGCTGGGGAGAAGAGACACATCCTTGAGCAATGATCAGAATGAAGGGAAACATACGAAAAGTGTGTTGTGTCTCTCTTGTGTCTTGGCTTCTCTATTTGGAGAAAAACACAAGTGGGAAGTTAACACTCTCCTATGTACACTGTGTCCATGTGTACACATAGGACACAATTCTGTATGGATGAGAGGACAGCATAAATTTTTGTAATTCCATGGCTCTTCTGTGTAGTACCAGTTCTCTGATACTTTTCCTGAGAACAGTAGTTAAATTATGGGAATCATAGAATCATGGTTTGGGGTGGAAGGGACCTTAAAGAGTATCTCATTCCAAACCCTCTGCCATGAGCAGGGACATCTTTCACTAGACCAGATTGCTCAGAGCCCCATTCAACCTGGCCTTGAATACTTATGACTGGTAAAGCTGGATATTTAATCCAGTGTCTAACTTCAGAAGAATCAAACACAATTATTGTCTTGGTAAGTGATTTAAGAGACTGGTTCAAGGTACCTCATAGTTGGCTGCATATGGAGATGTTTTATTATCCTACAGGTGTATTGTGTATAGTAGGAAAAATTATATAATACTTCGCAGAGTTCAGCAAAAGCATTATAGCAATATTTGACTAGTGCAGAGTCTCATCATGAAATTGGTAGTACAGTGGACTCTTTCTGAACAGAATAACTTCTATGCCCCCAGAGCCTGGGACTGTGACTTGTAGCACAACTCACTTACCTCATTGTCCTGATGATTAATTTCACTAAGATTTGACTGTTGCAGAAGCACGCTCAGAAGCCTGTGGAAGCAATGATACAATCAGTGTGCTGTACTCCTGACTAAACTTGAAAAACCAACAGTTTTTTAAAAAACAAAATGTGCAATTGCATGAAAAATCAGTATTAGTGATAGGCACAGGCCAGAATCTTAGGTCTGAGCTTTGTCATATGAGAAAAACAAATAGGACTTTGTGGCTTACCATAACAACGAAAGTTTAGTGCTGGGAATTAAAGACAGATCCACTAGGAATAATTCTTGTGCTGATTGCCAAGGTAGAATCACAGTGTGAAATACTATACACGTGTGCATTTTTTTGTAGCTTAGCAATTTACTATCAACCTATTTTATAATGTCTTAAACTAACTGAAATGCCAGCTTCTACAAGGATTTTTCACTCTATTTAGCTCTGAGAGTGACGTGATTTAGTGTACATATTTGTGTGTACATATGCATGCTTATTGTATATTTACATGCACAACCCTAGTATTTTACAAGGCCTTACAGTATGTCTGCTAGAATAGGGCCATTATTATGGCATCAAGCATGGCAATGCATGGGTTCACATTTTAAGGAATATCATATTTTAATGACTACAAACACTCCCCTCTGGTGGAGAGAACAGTTACAATGAGGTAGTTCCACGAAATATCATTCAAGTGCAATAATATTTTTAACATTTCATAGATTTTGCTTTTCTTTTCCTTTTGGTATCCTGTGAAGATGTTCTGTGTTTCATAGTAGGATGTATTTGATAGTAGGAAGTATTTGAATCATGTACATGCTGGACCATGGAAATGAAAAACACCATCCTGTCACAGGCTGTAACAAAGCAAACAGCACACATCCTAACAAGAGAATGAACAGTTCTCACGATTCTAGCAGAGGAAGGATATATCCTCAGTGGATCATTGTGCAAATCTGTGGCTCATACTGAAGGCTCATATTGAATTTGCTAGAAACCTTCAAAACACGGACATTAAAAAGACATGCTGTTTTGCAAGGAAATTAAAAGATGATGAAATGTAAAGGAAAGAACTCTGATAAGTACAGATAATGCACAGACTGATGTATGCAACACTGCATTTAATCCCATGACTGAATGAAAATCTTTTGCTGTTTTTCCTCTGGACAATCTTCAACAACTTTCAGTAAATTTTCTGGATTGAATTGTGTGCTCAGGTGTGTGGATCAGATCAAGCTGAGAATGTTGCATGCAAAATTTGTTCTTCCCCCCCAGAAATAAAGAATTAGATATGTAAGTAATTCAAAAGCAGATCTTTACACTTGCTTAGGGATGATTTTGGCAATTCTGCAGATGAAAACCTTATCCATTGGTAATGCCTTCTTCATATGCCAGAAGGCCAAATTTAGAGGTTTTTTTAAGTAGAAAATCCTTAAAAGGTGATGATTGACCATATCCGAGTATGGGGATTTTGCTTTGACTTCAAATACATTTGCATATGGATACAACTACTTGTAAAAAGAGGTGTTACACCTCATTTTCTGAATGGAGTCATGCAATAGGAATTCTGAAAAAGATGACACTTTAGGATTGATGTGATTAGTTTGGTAAAAGTTTGTAAAAATGAAGAGAGATTTTGTGGTCATTTGGAAAAATGAGTCAGAATCTCAGAAATTCAGTGTCTGAAAAGAGGTGTTGGTAAGAATGGACTAGCAGAAAGAAAGTGAGATAACCAGAATATGCTTGTAAAACCCATTTATCACATAGTTCTATAATCTGATACAGGGCTGTATGGTTCAACATCAGATATGATCAATGAAACTAATGTATATGAAGGAGATCTAATTCTGAGTGTAGAATCTTTATCAACAACAAACTTTGGCTCACTTACATCATTAGACCATTATAGTAACGTAAATGCTGCCATTTAAATATGCAGATATCCAACCATGCAGCTGAGATTTCACTGAGATCTACTCTTAAAGACATAGATCAAGAATAGTTTCTTTCCACCTTGCCTAGAATGCACAGAAGCACATAAATCAATGACCAAATCAATACATAAATTGTCTCTGTCTTTCCATGTAGTCCACATGCTGCCTTCAGCCCACAAGGTTGTAGCAGTGGACTGCCAGCTTTCAGACTTGGGTGAAAAAGCATTTCACAGCTGACCACCATGTATCGCCTTTTGGCAACAATATAAGATTCAAGGGAGTGACAAGGACCATGATGGAAAAGCCTTCCCACGAGTGCTCCAGGCACATCTGGGCATAGGACAAGGTCAGTGAGAAGACAGAGGAAAAGGAATTTAGCAACTATTAAACTCCTGTCCAGGGCAAAAAAAGGTCTGTCTGTATCCCTGGAGAATGTGAAAAAAATTCAGGGAACTGAACATGCAGCTGGTAAAGTAGACTACTCTTCCCTTTCAAGTAGCAGCATGTGTGAAGTTGTACAAATATCTTCTTCTTTCTGTGTTGCCTTTGTTAAATGACAGTGATCTGTACCTTTGCAGCAATCTCAAATTATTCTCTCCAAGTGATGCATGAAAAGCAATGATAATGTGGAAAATTAATAAAGCTGTTAAAAAAGGCTTGAGAGCAGATCAGCAGAAACACCCAGAGGTCTGGGCTGATCTGATATGGCGACAGCAGCAAAATCACAGACTCAGTGGTTCAATCACATGAACATTTTGCATGTACTGAATGTTTACCTGTCTCTAATGTCTTCCTATACCTGCAGGCATGATTTAGGAGAATTTTATGAGTGAATTTATTCAGATGCAGAAATCAAAATTTGTTAAACCTTCCTATTGTCACAGGCTGGAATGAGACAAGGAGAATCTTTTTTAAAGGTTCTTGTGAAGATGTTCTGTGGTTGTTAATGAATCATCAGTAAAATTACTTAAAAATTAGACCAGACCACCAATTCTCAACTTCCTCTTTATGGTAGGAGCTCTCAGAGAGGCTGTGGTGTGGAAAACTTTTATCACATTTGCCATTCTACTCAGGCAAGTAGTCCGGAGAAGGAGCTTCTTGTAATATTCCATGTGATGAGGTGGCAGAATGGTAATTCAGAAGGGTTTCAACCTCTGTTATAATATTTTCCCCCCCTCCAGCTATTGTGATCTTAAACCAGGCTCCTCACCTTACTTGGTCATCAATCTCTGGTGCACAAGTGTTGTACAATGTTTTTCCTCCACTTTACCCCCTTCATGATAACCACTAAACAAAGAAGTAAGCCATAAGTGTAGCTGTCACAGCTATTCTTCCTGACGTGGGCTCTCCTTTGGTTGCTGACTACCTGTTGAGATTCAAGCAGCAAAAGCCGTGGGAGCCTGGGACATACCTCACATCAGGCTCTGCAGTCGCAGCGTGTAGTGGCAACCTCCCATTTTTGTCAGGTATATTCTGCTTAGCACCGTTCCTGAGCAGGCTGACACAGCCTTCCAGCCAGCCCTAAAAAGAAGAGCATGCCAAAGAGGAAAGTGAAACGCATCAGGCCAGATCTTTTCTTGTTGGTGCTGGCATCCATGTGTGCCAGCAGAGAAACTGGCCTTTTTACCCCCCAGCAGAGGCTTCTCAGCATAGAGTCGTTCCCCTTTAGAGCCCAGGTCACAAACTATCTCAGTCACTAGTTTCTCTGATAGGGTGAGGTGTTTCATTTACAGTTTATTTTAGTTTATTTCTGCTGCTGTGGCAAGTACCGATTGACTAAACAGTGATTAAATCCCTGCTAATTCCTGTATCATTAGCCAGTGATACACGTATTCTTGCATATGGATACAATTATGCTAGATTAAACCAAGAACATGAGCACTTAATCTCATTTCTTTTGTGAGATTTTAACAGGGATGGCAAATTAACAGTAAAAAGCCTTAGTCTGTGGTCTTATAAATGTTATTGTGGAATTTTGTATTAGTGACAATGTTAGATTGAAAGTAACACCAAAACAGATGGGATGAATCAGTTCTTGGACTAAAACTTTCTATTGATCTCCTCAGCATAAAAGCAAGTAAACAGAATGGTTGTAACTGCAGAAATCTTTCAGCATATATGTAAGTCGCAGGAAATCAAGCACTAGTTTAATTGTTTTTTTAAAATCTCTACAAGCAGTCAGTAAAGACCATTCCCTCCCACATGAGCTACATCAGATTTGCATTTAACAGCATTTGTAGGAAAAAGGTCTGGAATGGTGTAATCAGAACACCCCTGCTGGAGCTCTTGGTGGAAGTACAAGAGCACCAAATCCTGCATGTGAACATGACTGAGCAGCTCTGCTGAATTCAGTTGTCTGGACAGACATCACAGCCAAAACCCCTCTAGACCTCTGGTTATATCCATTACAGAAACAGATACGGAAACTTCGAAGCCTGGGTGGTTTAAATCTTTTCCAGTAATTTCTTTTTTTCCAAAGAATATTTTTTCCCCTCCGGGAAAGAAGGAAGGAAAAAAGGAGCATGACACTAATTATGAGATTTTTTGGAAATATCTTGCACAGGAAATGTTTGTTCTCAAGTAAGTGGGGCATACTCCATGCCCTGGATGAGACAGCCTGTTTTGCTATTTTCTACACTTATTTTCAGGCTTAATACTGTAAAGCTAAGTAGAAGCATTGGTTTTGTTCTGAATTTTCAGGAAGAAACTAGATGCAAACGATGTCATTTAATTAGGCTGTCACAGTATCTGTTTAGATGGCCTGGCAGTCATCCAGCCGTAACTCATACTGTGCAGCACATGTGTAAATTCCTTCTTCCTTTCTGTCCAATTAATAATGGAAGCTCACTCTGCTTAGCTGACTTGGTCTCCATTCTCTCTCTAAAACCTGAAATTCCTCATGCAAGGAGTAGAAGATTAAGGAGAAGAAGACCATTTCTTGTTGCTTCAAACAGATGTGCCACATCTCCCTTCCCAAACATCTCAGTGGCATGTCTGTCTCTACTGTCACTTGCATGTAGGTTGATCGAGGGATTGGATTGCTTATGGTCTGAATATGTGGCATCTGCAGGACCTTGAACTTCAGTTCTCAACCTGGCCATCCAAAGTCCAGCACTATAGTGAAAAGAAGCAATGCCCTGGCTCATGTGGTGTGCAGTAACACCAGCCTGCTGACCACCAACATTTGAGATAGGAATGCCCTCACTACAGCATACATATCTGCTGCTGACTGTGGGAGGGAGAGAAGTTAATCTGCATATTAAGAACAAGAGGAGACTTTCCAGTGCACAGAAAAAAAGAGGACCCTGGATCCTACTAAGATCCTCATACCATGCACTCATTTTACAACCCAAAAGAGAAAGGACTCTCTGACAGGAGTCCTGATCCTCTTCTAATAATCATTGCTCCAGCTTTGCATCATAGTGAAGTTTCAAAAACTTTGTTGTCTAGAAATAAATGTTTTGCACTTTTTTTCCTTCTGTAGTGTAAACAGAAAAGTTATGTGGTCTGCACATTTAGTCCCTCCACTCCATCCTTCTCCCCCAAGTCTTGGTACCAGGTAAGTTGCCAGAGATAAACTGGTACGTCCACAGGCATCTTGAGTATTAATATTGGCTCCCATCTTCAACAGAAGCTTTACTGTATCAACCTGGCGTCCTGACACAGCGTGCATCAAAGGTGTGCAACCTGGGGAAAAAAGCCAGATTTTTTTTCAATTTTTATTTTGTCAAGGCTGTAAGCTACAGTTTCTTATTTGCTAACATTAACACTGGCAAATTAACAAATCCTTCCTCTGACAACTGTCCAAGAGTTGTACTCAGCTTTTTGTAGGCAGGAAGCAACTGCTGTGCCAGTTACTGGCCACCGAGTTTAAAAAGAGCATTGACTTCATTAGCAAAAGCTTTGCCTCATTAACTCTGCTTCTGGAGGGAAAACTGCTTTTCTGTTGACAAATTCCCAAAATGAACTTTTAGCTTTGTACACCATTTTGGAGGGTGGTAGTCTTCAGAACAACTAGCCAGATGGTACTTGGCTGATTTTCTCAAATGTCAGCTTCCTTCTGTCTCTGTGTATTCACGTATGAAATCAAGCCCTGTCCCTTGCAAAGGTATATATGTGTGAATTGGCACTTTATGTAGATAACAACTTAGTTTCAATTGGATTTGCTCTAGGATATTTTCTTTTTTAATATTCTGTAAGCAATTTCTGTGCTATAAAACCCCAGAAATCTACATTCAAACCTAATACACAAATTTCATCATGAAGTATTATGACTTAATTTAATTGCTTCCTCTTCCTTCTAGTCTGTTAACTGCTGAAAAACAGCAAGAGATTTGCCTGCAGAATCTGACAAAACAATTTAAAACTACTAAGCTGGGAATAAGCAAATAAACATGAGTATTAGAAACTGTAAGACTATTAGAAACCTCAGACACAACTGAAGAATAATTATTCTAACTGGGTTCAGGGGAAATGTGCTACTCAACGCGAGGTCATGCAGACTCTGACAGCTCAGGATATGAGCTGTGTTTTGCATTGCACAACTGGTCTTTAGTTACCTTTGTATGTAAAGCCTAGTAAACAGGCTAATTCTGGAGCTGAAATACCATTTGGTCAGCCCATCTCTGCCCACTTCACCCTTCCTTCATACTTAGGCCCTCTTCCATTAAAGATCCAGAATGGGAGCATTTTATTTTGATTAAGCTTTTCCCTACTGATCAGTTAATGTTTTAAAGATAAAAGTTATAATGTCTGCTTTAAAGTGTATGAAAAATTGGTACCTTAG
This sequence comes from Calyptomena viridis, assembly GCA_013390005.1. NCBI lineage: Eukaryota > Metazoa > Chordata > Aves > Passeriformes > Eurylaimidae > Calyptomena > Calyptomena viridis. The sequence continues at coordinate 85,364 of WEIV01015521.1, forward strand.
TAAAATCTGTTAGAGATTAGAATAGACAGTGTTCATATATAAGAAACCCCAATTAAAAAAATACTTCTGATAAACAAAGTTCTCCTTGAGAGCAGCTTCCAAAGATCTGTGGCTCTAATACACTTGGGAAACAGATGCATATAAAACCCAGCCAATGTACAACAGTTAACATTAAATAGTAATCTGAACAAAAAATAAACACAGTTTCATGCATAAAACAGATTATTTAGATGATTGCACATTGTACAACCAACCCTTTGGCAAACAATTACTTGACAAAATCATTCAAACTGTGACTGTACACATACTTTTTCAGTTAAAAAGACTACAACCTACTTTAGAGATGTGTAGAATGTATGGCATTTGGCTTTGATAAAAATATTCTTTTTCCTCCCTAAGTAAGATAAAGTAGGTTCATGGTAAAGTACTCTTAAATTATAGCAAAACAGCTTATTTGAATCTATATAAAAACCCTTAAAATTACAGGGGGAAAGAACTGTGCATTTCCAGTGGATTTTTCCAAAGATTAACTCAAATTTCCCATAGTCTGCTACTAAATATAATTTGCTGAACACAAAAATCAGGATTAAAAAAATGGAAAATTTAATTGCAAGCTGAAGCAACAAATCTCCTGAGAACAAGCTCAGCCTTCATTTACCCTCTCTGTCACAACACTCCAGGATGGAAGGGTCTTCTCGAATGACTGCAGTTAGTGTGTTCACATCACCATTAGCTGCTGCTTGGTAAACCACAGTCAAGTCCATCTCTTCTGCTGCATCAGCTGCAGAGAAGGAGCATGTCCATGGATAAGCAGAGAGCAAGTACAAATGATAAACAGTGAAAATAGTGACACATCTCACTGTATTTTAATAACTATGTAACTTGGGCTGGAACAAAGTGTATCTAAACAGCACTGTGGGTTTTGTTAGTCATATGAAACTTGTCATCATAACTTCTTTCAAAAACTTTCAGACATAGACACAGAAAGGACTTAAAACTTCTGGAAAGTTTTCACCTCATGTAAGAAATCGTACTAACATTAATGTAACAAAGCTTGAAAAACAATGAAGTAATAACTGAACTAGATAATAATATTGCTGACTACACTTTCACGAGAAAGGATGAAATCAGGACCCATGTGTTTTCAGTTCCAGTGTTATCCTTGCATCAGTCATGTCCAAGGGAACTTTCTTCTCAGGAAAGTGAGCTTTTGGCAGCAATGGTTTGTGCTGATAATTCTCACAAACAGGAAAAATGAACTATTGCTTGGAACCCAGGAGAGGTTTATTTTGTTTGGCAGCTACAGTGTGACTTAATATTTAAAGCAATGCCTTGCAGGACCTGTTCCTGAACACTCCTCAGATTTATCTTTCTACAGAAATTAATGTGATGATTCCTTCTTTGCTTGTAACTTACTTGCAGACTGGTCAGCCTATGCTCCTACACAAGTTTTGGCTTCAAGTGACTAATAACCTATTAACTCTAGGAGCCAAAAGAGTTGATTTTTTGGTGCTGGGTGAATGGCAAAATGCTCTAGTTATGTATTGTTGGTCAGACACAGTCTCATGTTTCTGATCTTGATTAATTAAAAAAGCAGTACAGCTGCAGCCAGCTGAACTATTCAGAGTGGCTGAGGGTCTGTCGTGGTTTAACCCCAGATGGCAACTACATCTTGTGCCCCTGCTCACTCAGTCCCTGCCCTATGTCAGCTGTGCAGAAAAAGGGCAGTTAGTTTAAAGAGAGTTTGAAAAATTAGTATAAAGTCTTTATCATAATCACATAATGCATTATTCTTAACACATTGATTTTAAACATTTTCATATGTATTTTTGAGTGATAAAACATCTTTGAATATTATTGTAAAGTATCAGCCACGCTGTTCACATTGTGATCAGATGTTGTCTCAGATGAACCTGCATGAGATCTATGCTGGGGTTTACAACCTGGCTTAATTCCCCACATGCGACCTTCTCTCCCTGTGGTGCAATCAGCACTCAGGACTTCAAAGTTTGGCTGCCATGGAAACACGATCTGCTTTTACCATGGAATAAGTTAGTCTGTCAAAGCTGGAGCTCTGGTTGGGGTCTTGGGAGAATTAGAAACATGATGTTAATTCTGCCTTTGTCACAGATTCCCTTTCCATTGCTCCTCAACTAAAGAGAATCTAATTTCTTTTCTTTCTTTCAACTGGTATTTTAAATTACACATTTCATAAAATTTGTGAATAGAAATGTTAACTTGATTTTCAGTCTGTTGGGGTGTCTGAGTGAACTGTTCATTTGGCTCAGAAGATTTGTCCTGTGTGCCTAGGAGATCAAGAGAGACTAAGAGACATTGCTTTTGGAGAGTCAATGCCTGTGGTGAGTCATCATCAGCAACTAGTATATGAAAAAAAGAAGTAACTTTACCACAGGGCCAGTTAATAATATTCCCTTATAATGTGAGACCTGCAGACACCTCTCACAATTGGTAAACTCAGCAAAAACATATTATAACAAGCTCAGGTCTGAGCTAGTCCTTTACTCAAAGACGTGTGTAGTCTGGGCTGAGTGTGAGGCAGGGAAACAGGGCAGAGGTTGATTGCTTGTGTTGCTCCTCTTGGCCAGTCTGGAGATACATGGGAGGTGCCAGCCATGAGCACCAACACAGCTCCTCTCTGAGCTGCATGTTGTGTACAGCTGTTCACAGTTACTACCTGGTACCGAGAAGATGCTGCTGGCATTGAGAAAGAAACCATTAGATGTATTGAGATAGTGAATCAAAGGAGTGCTCACCTCCTTCGATGCACACACTTTTTAATTTTGTACTTTTTTTTACTTTGTAAGTATTGTTGAATCTTCCTGTTGTGAGTTAGGAGCAGAGAAATCCAACCAGAAAAGAAAAATCTCCATCTGAGCAGAGCAGTTGATTACCTGGAGGGTGGTAGGGCAGGAAGATGAGGACGTGATTCACACCTTCATGTGGCTCTCTGACTACCTCTGCCCTTTTTCATCTTTTGGTAAAACCAAAATGCCTCCCCTGTGCTTTTGCCTGTGCTAGGCTAAATCTGCTTTTCCCAGAGAAACTATCCTTCTGTATGAGGAGAGGAAGCAAAACTCTGGATGGATGAGTAAAGTTTTTCTGATGACTGTCCTTGCAGAACATAGACTCCATTCCTGTTAAAGGGTAGTGGCATAAAGCCATAAAGATTCACACTTTGCCACCCCTGACTCCTAGCTGTCAGAGCAAGGAGAAGCAGGTGGACCAGGCTGTCACCCTGCCGGCAAGGGAGTCTGAGCCAGGACAAATTGAGGGGTGCCAATATGGTGCATCTGACATCAAGTGAATTGGCATTAATTCCATTTCTGTAGGGTGACACAATTTCAAGTGGGGTGTCTTTAATGTGACTTGTACGGCCATGGGGTGTGGAGGGCTTGGATGTCATTTATGCTGGATGCACTTGGCTGCACATGACACAACATCTACCATTTCATCTTCCTCCAGCTTACCTTGTCTAGGAATGACAGAGCATGGGCACAAAGCTCATAGGCAATTTCTTCTGGAAGACACCTTCTTCAAAGAAGAGGAATGGTTCAGAGAGTGGCCATTTTGCAGAAGGCAATAGTGAGGTACTGAGGCTTGCATCCACCTCTCTGTGTGCTTATCCTGCTCAGGGCCTTGGCTGTGGCTGGTGCACCAGCACCATGTGGCATAAAGGGGTTGTAATGCCTGAGCCTCTATCTTCAGATGTGCTAGGGTAACTCCATTATTATCTTCCAGCTCTATAAATGCCAGTGAGTACTGGTTCCATTTCAGATACATTTTACATTTTATTTTGGAAAATTGCTGCGCTGCTGGTAAAAGGAAGCTGTCAGTCAGCTTCAGAAAGGCAGAAGTAAGAGCCTGCGTATAGAGCAAGGGAGAAACTGCAGACTAACAAAACAGTGATGTAGAAAGTTCTGGAAGGAAAGACCAAATGACATACAGGGTTGTAACACCTTCTGCAGCTAAAATCCTCAGAAATAATCAAAGCTAAAAGGAAATCTGCCTGAAATAAGCTGCATGTTTTAAAAGTACATCATTTCTTCAGGGTAAAGTAATTGTGTTTTGGTCAGAAAAGGGTATGAAAGAGAGACACAGAATGATCACAGGATTCAGAACAATGAAATTACGCTGCTTGTGACATTAATTCTCCTCCGACTGTCCTATAAAGAATGCATGTTTTACACAATTTGCAATGTTGGCTGATGTGTTGCTTTACAAAGTGCACGTTAGATGTACGTAAGTGCATGCTTTCCAGTGCATTGGATTTTTAAGGTCTAAATAAATTTGCTGGAGCTTAGTGTACATGCTCTTGTTAACAGCTGATTTAGAACTTTCTAAAACACAGAGGACTGAAAACTGAGAACAGGATAATAGGGTACTTTATGCTCATTGTGAAGAATAAATATTTATGCATGTAATTTACTCTCCCCTCTATCATAAATGCTCTTATCTTCACCACTAGCAAAAGGCCTTATGTGATTTCCCACACTTTGTTGTCAGAATGCAATACTGGGCAGTTTATTTGGTTTCAGCATGTCAGTGCCAAGGGTCAGAGGGAGGTAGATGAGCGCAGCTTTTGGAAACTGCAACTCGCTCTCCAATATTACGGATTTATTGAACGCTTAACAAAGTAATAGTCCCTGTGTGTGCCTGGCTGTGCATGTACCAGTGCAGGCCTTTGTCTAGCTTCTCTGTTTAATTGGTAAACATTTGAAGCCAGGAACAGCACACATTTATTTAAATGGCACTGAGCAGTATTAGGAAGGAAGGGGTTTTTGGTGCTGCTTGCCTTCTCCATGTCCCATATTGCTGTTACTATTGTTAAGTCTTATAAGATATTAATGAGCAGTACCATAGGACGTGTTGAAAAAAGACAGTATGATTTTTAAGCCTGGAATGCTGTTTTGTTTTGGTTTTTGTTTGTTTGGTTGTTTTATCTGTAGCTAGGAGAGTATTCTCATGCATGTGGTGGAGCAAAAAGAGTAGGTGGGGAGGGTTGAATGATTTTTTTGGACCAACAGATATCCATCTATTGTGCTTGAAAGCTAGTTTGTATTCCTCTACTGTTATAAACTGTTCCAACGAAAGACATTCCCCTTCTCCTTGCTAAAAAAATTGTCTGCTTAAATCAGTAATGTGCCATGGTATTTACGATGGTATTTAGATAAAATACACCATACATTTTAAATTTTTAATAGAGCATTATTTGCAGAATAACCAATGAGTGTCCCATTACTGCGTTTCCTGCTCCTGCTCCCCAGCCACCTCCCACAAAGCTAGCAGGGAAGGCAAGCAGTAAGCTACAAATCACCTAATAGCAAGCATTCCTGCAATGGTGGTGAAGGGGAGATGGTGACTTTATCTGGAGGATAAAATCACCATCTTTCTGGGGATTTGCTGTGAGTAAAGTGTGACATGAGCTGGATATGATGCTGAACAGAAATTAGGATGGGCCAGTGTGGAGAGCGGCCTGGCAGGAGGAGGGGCTGCAGATTAGGAGCAAAGGAAGGTAGAAGCAGATGTTGCCTGCCAAGGGAAGCTGCTCAGGGTCAGTGGTCTCCCTAATCCATCTGGAGACTTGAATTCTCCTTCCCCAGCCCTGGTGATATTCCAGCTTCATTTCTGGCACCACTTCCACCAGCTCCCTGGCAGCCATCCCCAGGGCACTGAGTATGCAGAGTTTCCCGTCTGCCACCCCAGTCTAAGCCCTGCTGGGTCAGTATGTGGCACAGGGTATACTCATAGTGCTGCAGAAGTAGAGATTGAGAGTGGCTGTTTGCCGCTGCAGAGTGGTCAGCCCCATGCCTCTGTCCTGCTGGGGAAAATGCTCCTTACATCATTCACAAATGACTTAGGAGCATCTATCTATTCCTGCAGCACAGATCCCCTTTCTACTATTGTACCTCCCTACCTCCTTTACACTTTTTTCTGTCTCTTGTCACTCAAGTTTGCTTCCCACTCTTCCCCCCTACCTGGGGTGGGGTCCCAGCTGCCTCGGTGTAGACCAGTACTCCCGAGATTTGCTCAGGCTTTGAGTGCTACTGTTTCTGAAAGGCAGCCATAAATCCACCACTTTACATGGGCTGTATTTCCTTTGGGCTCACCAAAGACTTGTAGGCAAGCACAAAAGTACAACCTGTGGGACCTGGCTGCCTAAAGGGCACCACAGTGTCTGTCTTCCTCCTCCCCTTCATCTTTGTTCCACAGCCAGCACCTTCAGTGTGGGGCCAGCCTGGCCATGTCAGCTCAGACATTCTGCAGGTGTGCACGGGAAACTGCGTCCACTGCACACACAATATTTGGCAAGTTGACTTAAAAGAGAAATTTGTTGCAACACACATAATCAAAGAATGACAGCTTCCTTCTTTGGGAACATAAGAGAAATGCCACTACACTTGTAGTGGATTAAGCCATAAGGCATAATAGCTTATGCTGGCAAACAAGGACATGAAATTTAACATTTAACTTCAAAACAGACAACAAAGAGACATTTGTATTTCCATAGCAACCTTACAATATAAAAAATCTTCATGTTGGAGGTTTTAATGATATTTAAAATTCACAATTATGGCAAAACTTACCTACACAGCTAAGATTTGCTGAAGCAAAGTCAATTTCCTGTCAGCANTCCGTCCCTCCGTCCGTCCTCGCTCCATGTGCTCCGCGGACGGACAGCCCCGCGGCCGGGGCGCCCGTGCCGCTCTGCTCTCAGCGTGTGGCTGAGGGTGGTTTGTGAAACGATGCTTTCAGACATTACCTAATTTAACACCTGCGCGCAGAGCACAAATTAGCAAGCCCTTCCTAACTTAGTTTAGTACTACCTAATTACAGTTAATTAAAGTACAATAAAGGTGTAATAATTGACAGCATATTACTGTGGCTGAAGTGGATAGAGTTCACTGCAACAGCACAGTGCAACAGATAAAATACTGCACCGCTGTACTGGTTTTGGTTGGGGCAGGGTTACCTTTCTTCACAGCAGCTGGTATGGGGCCCTATTTTGAATTTGCTGGAAACAGTGTTGATAACACAGGGCTGTTTTAGGTATCACTGAGCAGTGCTCACACAGCGTCAGGGCCTTTGCTCTTCACCACACCCCACCAGCGAGGAGGCAGTGAGAAGACTGGGGGTGCACAAGAAGTTTGAAGGGGACACAGCTAGGACAGCTGACCACAGGAGTATCCCATCCCATATGGTGACATTCTGGTGACATAAAGTTGGGGGAAGGAGGAGGAAGGAAGGTATGTTCAGAATGATGTTTTTTGCCTTCCCAAGTCACTGTTGCATGTGATGGAGCCCTGCTGTCCTGGGGCTGAATGCCTGCCTGCTCAGGGGAAGAGGTGAATNATCTGTAGCTAGGAGAGTATTCTCATGCATGTGGTGGAGCAAAAAGAGTAGGTGGGGAGGGTTGAATGATTTTTTTGGACCAACAGATATCCATCTATTGTGCTTGAAAGCTAGTTTGTATTCCTCTACTGTTATAAACTGTTCCAACGAAAGACATTCCCCTTCTCCTTGCTAAAAAAATTGTCTGCTTAAATCAGTAATGTGCCATGGTATTTACGATGGTATTTAGATAAAATACACCATACATTTTAAATTTTTAATAGAGCATTATTTGCAGAATAACCAATGAGTGTCCCATTACTGCGTTTCCTGCTCCTGCTCCCCAGCCACCTCCCACAAAGCTAGCAGGGAAGGCAAGCAGTAAGCTACAAATCACCTAATAGCAAGCATTCCTGCAATGGTGGTGAAGGGGAGATGGTGACTTTATCTGGAGGATAAAATCACCATCTTTCTGGGGATTTGCTGTGAGTAAAGTGTGACATGAGCTGGATATGATGCTGAACAGAAATTAGGATGGGCCAGTGTGGAGAGCGGCCTGGCAGGAGGAGGGGCTGCAGATTAGGAGCAAAGGAAGGTAGAAGCAGATGTTGCCTGCCAAGGGAAGCTGCTCAGGGTCAGTGGTCTCCCTAATCCATCTGGAGACTTGAATTCTCCTTCCCCAGCCCTGGTGATATTCCAGCTTCATTTCTGGCACCACTTCCACCAGCTCCCTGGCAGCCATCCCCAGGGCACTGAGTATGCAGAGTTTCCCGTCTGCCACCCCAGTCTAAGCCCTGCTGGGTCAGTATGTGGCACAGGGTATACTCATAGTGCTGCAGAAGTAGAGATTGAGAGTGGCTGTTTGCCGCTGCAGAGTGGTCAGCCCCATGCCTCTGTCCTGCTGGGGAAAATGCTCCTTACATCATTCACAAATGACTTAGGAGCATCTATCTATTCCTGCAGCACAGATCCCCTTTCTACTATTGTACCTCCCTACCTCCTTTACACTTTTTTCTGTCTCTTGTCACTCAAGTTTGCTTCCCACTCTTCCCCCCTACCTGGGGTGGGGTCCCAGCTGCCTCGGTGTAGACCAGTACTCCCGAGATTTGCTCAGGCTTTGAGTGCTACTGTTTCTGAAAGGCAGCCATAAATCCACCACTTTACATGGGCTGTATTTCCTTTGGGCTCACCAAAGACTTGTAGGCAAGCACAAAAGTACAACCTGTGGGACCTGGCTGCCTAAAGGGCACCACAGTGTCTGTCTTCCTCCTCCCCTTCATCTTTGTTCCACAGCCAGCACCTTCAGTGTGGGGCCAGCCTGGCCATGTCAGCTCAGACATTCTGCAGGTGTGCACGGGAAACTGCGTCCACTGCACACACAATATTTGGCAAGTTGACTTAAAAGAGAAATTTGTTGCAACACACATAATCAAAGAATGACAGCTTCCTTCTTTGGGAACATAAGAGAAATGCCACTACACTTGTAGTGGATTAAGCCATAAGGCATAATAGCTTATGCTGGCAAACAAGGACATGAAATTTAACATTTAACTTCAAAACAGACAACAAAGAGACATTTGTATTTCCATAGCAACCTTACAATATAAAAAATCTTCATGTTGGAGGTTTTAATGATATTTAAAATTCACAATTATGGCAAAACTTACCTACACAGCTAAGATTTGCTGAAGCAAAGTCAATTTCCTGTCAGCATCTAATCCTTCTAGTATAGACTTAGGAAAATCAACTGTTCTTAAATTTTTACTCCATTTTAAGCTTTTCTGTTTGCTAGTACTGCAATATTTTTTAATATAGATATCCATAAGAGGATCACTATACAGTATAAAAAAGAATATACACAGACATTTCTCAGTGCTAAGCATAAGAGTAATCAGATGCTGTTGCTATTCTGCTGCAAATTTTATTTTTAAAAATCACAGTAGCAATAGACTGAAATACCCATCTGTAAAACTAATGGGAAAAATTCCTTTATTTGAAACCAAAATAAACCGGATCTTTTCCAAAAAGTCATGTTATTCATTCTATAAGTAATCTTAGCACATTTGTGTGGGACTCATGGGAGAACCAAAGGATTTTGAAATTAGTAGCAGGTGACTTACCTTTGTGCTGATCAAACACTGATGAGGAACTGAAATCCATTGTGATCTATCTCATTATTTACAACCAGATCAGACAAATGCCATCTCCAGGGTTTTCAGGGAAGAATCTCTTATATGACACTACACAGCGCAACGATAGCTGTTGCCAATCAGGGAATTAAACTCGCTTTACGGCTGCAGGTTGTAGCCAAGGCAGGAGGAAACACTGCATGCTGTTACGGACTGTCTTAAAAGGACGTCCCTGGAAGCTCAACTGAGGTTCTGGAACATGTCATGTCTTCAGCGAGTGGAAGTGCCCGGGAGGTGCTGAGCGGCGCTGCGGCTCCGCCGGGGCGGGCAGCGNCCTATTTTGAATTTGCTGGAAACAGTGTTGATAACACAGGGCTGTTTTAGGTATCACTGAGCAGTGCTCACACAGCGTCAGGGCCTTTGCTCTTCACCACACCCCACCAGCGAGGAGGCAGTGAGAAGACTGGGGGTGCACAAGAAGTTTGAAGGGGACACAGCTAGGACAGCTGACCACAGGAGTATCCCATCCCATATGGTGACATTCTGGTGACATAAAGTTGGGGGAAGGAGGAGGAAGGAAGGTATGTTCAGAATGATGTTTTTTGCCTTCCCAAGTCACTGTTGCATGTGATGGAGCCCTGCTGTCCTGGGGCTGAATGCCTGCCTGCTCAGGGGAAGAGGTGAATGAGTCCCTTGTTTTGCTTTGCTTATGCACACAGCTTTTGCTTTCCCTATTTAACTGTCTCCATCTCAACCCATGAGTTAACTCACTCTTACTCCTCCAATTCTCTCCCCTGTCCCACTGTGGCGGAGTGCATGAGTGGCTGCATGGGACTGAGATGTTGGCTTAGATTAAACCATGCCAACAGGCGATGCTTCAGACTCAGTGTCTGCCAAACTGGCAGTAGATCCATGTCTTCATGCTTTTTTTTTTCACTGGGCCTGTGCCTTCCTAGGTTGACAACACAGATGCTGTACTGTAAAAGGAAGTAGACCCTGTGGAGCTTTGCTTTTTGCTGGATTATTTCTGTGGAAGAAATAATAATAAATGGACTAACTTGGAATTTACCTGGAGAAGTAGATGGCCAGCAGTGCCTAGTGACTGGAGGGTGGGAGATGTATAACAAGTTTAGTTAGCACTGGTGTACTGAAAGAAACACATCATTACTGTTAAATAAGGTAAAGTAATATATGAAAATTAGGAAAGGCAATATACTTTTGGCTCAAAAGTGCAGGCAGGACCTTCACTAAAGTTATGCCTATGGTCTTTCCTTAAAACAAAACCATAACAGAAGCCCTTACACTTCATTTACTGTATTTATTATGTTCTGGTGTTTTGACCAATTCCTGTACCTGCAGCAAGATGCTAGAGACATAACATACATGTGGACACTGTAGGAATTGTAACTGGAGCTCATTCACATCCAAGCATCTGCTTCTGAACCTAAATCCAAACTATATATTTGGAAAAAGATAGTATAGTCCAGGAAACAATACAGCCTCAACAGCTTTAAGTGAAACACCAGAGCTGTAATTTCCTAAACTGAGGCAGTGTAATCATCAAAGGTCCTTAACTGTGGAGAGGTGTGTAGGAGGACTGTGGAGCCAGACTGGCCATTCTGTTTTCTCTGCTGCTGACTGTTTTGCGATTTGCCTCATCTCAGGCAAACCTTTTTATATTGAGGAGGGATCCACCGTGTGGCAAGTGCTGTGCATGCAGTCTGGGAGAAGAGTATTGTTCATGCAGATGGTCACTTCCTGACTGGCATCTCCTTACGGGGAGGGTGGCTTCGGGAGAGTAACTCTGCGAGGTGAAGTCCAGTCTAATACCCTGTCTCTGTTCAAAGAGCTGCCACGGCTGCTGTCTTCATAGAGGAGACACTGGAGAAATGTCTCTGGTCACTTGGAACTGCAAATCATCAACCCTTGTGGTCTTTGAAAGACCCCAGATGTGGCCTTTGCTTTCTACAAGTGACAAGAGGCTCTTTGTCTTCTATGTACACAGGATTTCTAACCCAGGGCGCTGCTGCAGTGCAGGCTACACAGTTAGCTGGATGCTCCACTGTCCTCTACCTAACCTAATCAATTAAATACTCACAGTACTGCCCATTTGTCATTTCTGGGTCCCCGTTCTTTCATTCTGCTCCTGAGATGAAGGCAATGGCCTTTGGAGATTACTGGTTCAGTATCACTCTTGCAGTGCATTAGCCTGGGAATGAGATGCATTGCGGGTGTGCAACTAGGGAATTTGGGAGAGAAACAACTGGCAACGGATTGTTTGTGAGTCCCACGTGTAGCATAACATTCCCTACAGCACTGTACATTTGTCAGGGGCTCAGCTTGCCTTCAGCTACAGGGGAGCGAGGCACCTCTGAGACAGGTGTCCACAGCCCACGGATAAAGTGATATGTTCTAAAGCTGGCAATTTCTTCCTTCTACAACCGTTAGAAGGGAAGCAAGGCCAATGATTTAACAAAATGCCTTCCCCCATGTAGATGCAAGCACCAGGTGAACACAGTTCAATGCCTCAGCTGTGGTAGACATATCACAGCTCAGAGACTGTCAGAAAAGCTGATTTAGGAGCTGGGCTTGTGTCATTGGCTTTTCTATATTGCTTCTTTAGAAGGAGGAAATGTCTCCAAATTTCTGAGGACTTCCTGGGCTCAGTGGCTATGAAAGCAACCCTGGCTGAGGACAGCAAAGCCGCAAAAGAGTTAGAGATTAGTATAGGCAGCAGATAAAGACGGTAGCTTCAATATTGTTATTTTACATTATTCTTTAAATAAGCAAGGTGTATCTGATATTTTATGCTGTCAGAAGTAGTTGCCTCTTTGGGGGAATTTCTTTTTTTTATTTTTAGTGGAATAAAGCCCTGGTATGGAAAAGTGATGAAGAGAGAGTAGCAGAAACACAGAGCTTTTTTTTTTTTGTTTGTTTGCCCACATTTGCTGTGCAGTCAGCATTTTTCTGTGTGTAGGGTAGTTAACTCTCCTTCTAAATTTTGTTCATTAGATGAATGCAAAAGTTGTGCTGAAACCACAGGGAGTGGGTGAAACATATATTCAAGTGCTATGTAAATGTTATTTACTGGGGTGCAGAGCAGGGCTGAAGACTGGCAGTACAGAGACTGAGAGCTCATCAGTGCTTGCAGCTGAGAGCCCCTGCTCTGTGCCACATTGCCCTCATGAGCAGAGACTCAGCTTACAGATCTTCTCTTCTACTGTCCCTGCAGAGGACACTGGCAAGTGGGCAAGGGTTTTACATCCGTTTGATGTAATGACACAGTCAGTGTTTTGGAGGAAGGATGAGCCTCTCCCCTTGCACTACGCCTGGAGCAGCAGTGCCCCCGTCTGTAAGGAGCAATGCCGGCAGCAATCACTGCAGAGGCAGCAGCTCTAGCGGTGAAGTGCTTCCCTGCTTTCTTTACAGGTGAATCACAAGCTTGACTATTCGCACTTGCAGTATTGCCTGGTAAACATGCAATCCAGGGAATGAAAGACAAAATTAATAGGGACACCATCAGCGTTCACTTCCAGTTTCTAGTGAAGTCCATTAGTAATAATTTGATTATAAAGTATTTAAACTACTATGCTATATATAAAGTAACTCTTCATTGGATTTGGACCTCCATCTGCAATGTTTGGAATGTTAGCACCAAGCTCAGATATGTGTGAAGAAGTCAGAAGACTAGCCAGACAGAAAGAGTCATCTGTGCTCACTGATGGGGACTGATTTGGAGTCCACCCGAGTGAATAAAACCTGCCTTGAAATGTCAGCAGATAAACAGTGACTAGAGAAAGGAGAATAGTCACAACTACATGTTATAGGTTCCTTTGTTTCTCTTGTTACCCTCCGAAAACTGCCTCATGATGTCCCATGTCTAAAGCTGCCTTCAGTGCCTCTGGCATGGTGTAAGGCTGGTTTGGTGAGCCCGTCACAGTGCATGAGCCAGATGTGCCTGTGGAGGAGCAGATGGGGTGGGTGTGGAGACCTGCTGAGTCAGGAGAGTGAAGGTGCAGGTGTGTCTGTCCTGGGAACACACCCTGTCTGTGACACCAGGGAGCCAGAGATGGGACATGTCTGTGGTGTTACACTGTTACAGACAAATTTCTGGGCAAGCCCTCGCTTTTAAATTTATTGTTTAGAAAGTCACTTATTGTTTGTTCTACAGGATAACATAAGGAAAAAAAGAAGTCTCTGTTCTAGGTCAGATCAAAAGTTTGCCTGGCCTGGTAATGACAGTGTCTCAATAGCACTCACCAGCAGTTGTCTGGCGACCTGCAGGACGAGTGTGCAGTGAGTGACATTTCCTCCAAGCGCTCCCCTGGTCTCCAGCCCTTTTCATACTCCCTCAGAGCTGACTCCAAGGCAGTGCTGTGATTCTGTGGAGTTCCAGAAGGTGGTGAGCTAGGATCAGCACTTGGCTCCATGAGCCAGCAGGAGCAGCTCTTAAGTAGAGACACTTACATTGCTTTCCACTAAATCCTTTTAAGCAGAGGAAGAAAAGTTCATTTGTGGGAAACCAGTAATCTCTGACATTATGTAGTGCATTAAGAATGCCTGCAAATTAATGAAGTCCCATTCCAGATATCAAATAACAGTACAGGGCATGACTAATCATCTATGAATGGTAAGCTCTGAGAGCCTTGCTGTAAACCTTTGTGATAGCAGATTTGCATTGGTAAAATACAGGAAAAGCTTAACATGTTTTTACCCCTTTGACCCCAAAATGCTTAAACAAGAAAATGTGATAGATAGCAAATTATGGGTGGATTGGAAAGAGTATTGAAAAGGATGGATCAAATAGACAAAACAAAGAGGCTGGTGTAAGTTAAAAGGCAAAGGGAAAAAGTCACCCATTGCAGTACTGCCTCAGGAGAAGGGCTTGTTCCCAATGGATAGGGCTGTACACAGCAGAAATCCAAGTCTTGCTGTATTACTGGCTTGCTGGGTCAACTGATCTTTGTACTGGATCCATTAACACCCAATGGATGCCTGGATGTCTTTGCAAGCCTATTTGCTCCATTCTGCTTTTGTGTGGTTGCTGTACCAATTTTCCTATGATACACACAAAACTGGACTGAGGCTGAGTGTCAGCTGCTCTGGAAGGACCATCTGCCATACCAGTGGCTGTGTTCAGACCCTGCAATGGGACACACAGATGACACTGGCAGTGTAACAAATCCAGACAGGCACAACTAGACAGAGAATGTGGAATTTAAGTGAGAAGTAAATTCTCTGAGGAACGGCTTAAAAAAACCCTACTTCATTCCCTCCTTCTGAGCACTTTTATATTATATGAAAGCAAAATATGAAACATCCACTCCAAATAGCTTTGGTTGTAGAAACAACAGGAATCTATTTATTGTGTAGGATTATTATATCACACAAATCTCCTCTGTTCCTCATTAATGCTTATAATATACTGATACTAGTTAGCCACACTTCGTATTTTTTTCTGCAGCAAGCCATGGAAGCACATGCATTCTTTCTAGTCCTGTTTCCCTGAATTTCTTTCTCCACCTCTTAATGCAGAAATCAGAGGACATAACAAGACTAAATTGCATACCTATGTCTTTATATTGTGTTCTTTTAAATGATTTCATTTTCATATAATAGTGAGTGTTTCTGTACCAGGGTAAATGCAAGTCTTTGGGATGCTGGCCTCACCTGTCTGACCTGTCAAAACTCCAAAATTGCTTACAGCCCTTACCCTGACAACTTCCCACTTGGCTGGGGAGGTAGCAAGCTGCAGGGAAGCTGGAAGTTGTCAAGGCATGGTTATAGTCAGTGACAAATCAGATTTATACATAAGAAAAGTGGTGGCTGGGAAAAATAGTAATACAAACTTTTTCAACTGCTATTAATTTTTCTACTGTACATTAGCTCCATCATATGCAAGCCAAAATAAGCACAATGCAATGACGTGTGTCAGACTGTTACTTGTGCAGCTTTAGCAATGACCAGGGTAAGTCCAGATGTAAACAGGTAAGTGATGCAGCTGCATAGTTTTGCATCAAAAGCTGCTCTTCTGACTCTGTTCAGTGTGATTACAGTGAGGTGTATAATAGGGAGTGAATGACCTCATGAATTCTGTCTTTTTTTTGTATTTGGATAGTTCAGAGTATGTGTCCATTGAAGTCTTTGATTAACAATATTTAACATTTCATTGCCAAAGTATGTTGGAGCCCCAGATATGTGAAATATACAAAAAAGGTGTCTGTAACATGCAAACTGTAAATTACATCACAAAGGATTTAGTCCTGCATTCCCTGCATACCTGGAACCCCTCTTGATATCTTATCCCAGATTATGAGCTTTACTTCAGGTTTGCAAAGTGACAAGTGCATTAGTAGTAATGGAGCACACAGGTCTGCAGTTTGGCATTGTTATGCTTATACAGAAGTGGCAATTCAACCATGTGTCAATGAAACTCAAACAAAAATGCAAACATTTAACTGGTATCTCACTGTATTAGAGCGCTCACTGTCAGAATTTGAAATTAAGCAGCTGAATAGGTCACAGTACCAGAGGCAGGTTCAGGAGAAAGCCAAGCACTTCGAGCTAAACAACATGATCCTTTAGAAGACATACACTAATACTACAGTCCAGGGTGCATTGCTGGATTGCAGCAGCATTTATTATTGCCTTGATGTATCCGGGATAATTCCCAGTGTTAGAAGATCTGTTTACAGATGCCACCTTCACCTGCACAATTACTACTCTAATTATGGTGAAATTATGGTGGTGGTGGTGAAATTATGAAATTGGGAGGGCTAAGCAGGCACCGATGGTGTCATGCAGGACTGAAACCCAACCTGAGACATCTTTTGAGGTCTCAAGATTTTCTACTCTACCTAGAGAAGACATAAAAAAGGTTAGGAAAAGTCACTGAGGTCAGGTACATTGTAGAGATCACTTGGAAGGCCAGAGCAGGGTCACACACCTGGCTGGCCATTTTGGGACTAGCAAAGAGCTTCCAAATGGCCATGACAGCTGTGTCATCTGATACCCTGTCTGTGAGAGCAAGGATGGTCTTACTGGTTAAGTACTAAATTGGGAGACTGTTGTGTTCTGCTGCAGTCTGCTCACACAGGCTCTGCTGTTTCAGTTTGCTGAAAATAATAATATTGTAGCAATATTCATTAGTTATTCTTAGAAAGCAAAAGGTTTGTACACAGAACTGATGTAGTTTTAAATACTTGAGTTCATATTTGCAGGAGGGCTGTTGTAACGTTTGCTCATTTCTCACTGTGATCCCTAGAATGAATGTGCAACAGAAATTTAGAAAACATATTTTGCTGCTGACAAGTGACTTTTATATGAAGTAATTTTTGAACTTTAGAGGACCTTTCCTGAGATTACAACACCATCCAAGTGGGTCAAATCATGGCCTTAAAATATGTGGATATTTTAACTGGGAAGAGAAACTGGAAGCTCTTTGGGACCACTTGAAAACTGTGTGTGTTTATTCTGCATGTGATGGACAGGCATGAACTCACTTGATTTGTGCTGTGACACAAAGACAAGCCTGATTTGTTAGCTCAAGCCCAGCATTTTACTCATGCAGTTTCACATTTTTCAGCTTGGTGTGTCTGTACGCTCTATCCCACATATATGCGTGGGAAAAATAAGTACAAAGAGGAACTTTTCCTCTACAAACACAACTGAAACCTCCAGAGATGTTGGTCACGAGTAATTAATGGTTTACACCTGTAGATGTGGTGCAGGAACAGGAATATGAGTGCTGGTGAGATGAGGTGCTGCAGCTGAAAGGGATGCAGCACCCACACAGGGGTGCAGTGCAGTGCAGTGCATCATGCCAGCTTTTCTGTGGCACAATTGGTGGTGCCCTGCGGAACCCATGCTGAGCATGCCTCCCCAAAGGTTAAACAAACACGCTTCTTCCTGGTGAAATTTTTCCACTTCAGATGGTTTTCAGAGAGAGGGGAAATGTTTTTAAGTCTGATTCGTCAGGCTTAAAGAAGAAAAGAAAATAAAATCCTAGAAAAGAGTAAAACCAGGCATTAGCTGAGGGAACATGCATAGCTTTTTTTGAGATGTACCTTGTGGGGAAATGACTTTGCTTCATCTCAGCTGCTGAGAAGACAGCTTTCATGGTAGAAACTGTCAGTGGTGGCAACACCATGTTTGCAGGTCCATCCTGGCCAGGGCATGCTGGTGGCTGCAGGCAGACTGGCAGCTGTCAGCTGTCAGGGAGGGTCTGTGCCAGTGGCAACTGCATGGCTGTGCAGCATCCTGAGCCCAGCTTGGCTCACTTGGTTGGCCAGGGCTCCCAGCAAGCTCCCAGCAAGCTCCATGTCTCTGGGCTTACCCTCATCCTGAGCATCAGCCTGCTGAAGTCTAATTTTTGTTCGATGGGGCTATGGAATCACCTGTGTTTGTATGCCTGCCCAAGATGGGGTCTCTACGGCAAATTCAGGACAGCAGGGGAGAATATACAGGGGTGCAAATGTTGACCATGCCCTCATTAATCCTGTTTTTCCTCACTATTGGACTGTGTACCTTTTGCTTTGGATGCTTGCTGACTCTGACTGCCTGCTGTGCTTGCTGCTGGCTGGTGAGTGGGATACAGGGATGAGAGCCTGTCTCCATCCCACCCGTGGGCTCCATACCATGCGCTGCCCTTGCTGCCTTGCACCAGCCAGCCTTCAGGCAGCCCTGCAGCACTCAGCAGCAGGAAGGCAATGTGCAGTGGGAAGGTGGTAACGGGTGTTTTTCCACTACTCTCGGCACTTAAAAGTCACAACCTACAGATCCATCCCTTCATTCCTCCTGGACACTTTGTGAAGTGACTTGAAAAACCTTGAAAAAAAACATTCAAGGCTCTAAAAATGGTTTTGTTATTTGCTATGTGACTGACTTAAGGAAGAAGAATTTTAAAGTTATTTGAGCACATTTCTGTTCTTGAAATATTTTGAAATTATATCTTTCACCTGTTGTATAGTTTTGTTCTGGAGTCATTTTGACAGTCTATAGGTTTCTATTATTATTCCTATATTATTATATAATTATACTCCACTATCAGGAGTGGATAGGGCTGCATACAAGTAAATATAGCAAGTACTTTGATTTTTTAATTAGTGAGTCTTATGAAATAGGCCAAGATATTTTTAAGTATGTGAAAAGGAATGCTTGATTTGTTTGTGCTAACATTGAAGTTGGCTTAATAATAAAGAAAGTCCTTTGCAAATATTTTTTCCTGTTTCATGATTGGTTTGCTGTGACTTGAAAGGTTGGTTGTAATCCACAACTGTCTTGGCAGCTACATGAATATGAAATTTTTGTTTCTGCACATTATGAAGATGTCATGAGACTCTATACATTAGTGAGAAGTTTTAGCTTATCTTTATTATTCTGCCCTTATATAAATTATTATCTACTTTCCTGAGATTTTTATGCTTCTTTTTGTTCCCCCAAAAGTGATAAGTAGTGTCATGGTTTGACTCTGGCTAAAAGCCAAGAGCCCACACATAGATCTAAAATTCTCAGAGAAGGGAAAAAAAAAACCTCCGACTTTTGTGATAAGGATTACAAGCAACTGTTTATTAACTACTTCACACAAGCAAAACAGGCTCTAACTTAGAATGTTAAGAGTTTACTACTACAACTACAACTACTACTAAAATCAGAGCTTAAGAGTTTAAGGGTGAGCAGTTTGATAGTTGTTACAGACACCTTTCTCCCCCC
>WEIV01015525.1:805-169146 GCA_013390005.1 Calyptomena viridis
CTGTATATGTGTGGCAGTTTCAAAACCCCCAGTCAGAACTCGTTGATTCAAAGTGTTTGTGAGAGCCACATTTGAAAGTTAAACATATATTAAAGTATTAGCATTTTCAAACATTTATGAGGGTCAATACACAAATATTTTTATTACCTGTCATGGGATGGAAAATGAACAGTATGTTCCACAGTTCTGTATTGCAGGAGTTCCTAGTCGTTTCTTTGAAAACCAGTAATTGTTTGAGACTGGTGACTCCAGTAAGACAGACTGCTATATTGACCTGTATGTGTTTTAGTATGCATCTATCTGTGGCCCTTTCACTTCAGTGAAGGCAGGATTGGGCATTTAGATTTCCTGCTGAATCTGTTCTTCAGAAGCTTTCATGTGTGCTTGTATTTATGCACATGAAATGTGATGTTGGAAAGATTGATTGTTAGTAAAATATACAGAAGAGTGGCTTAGCCTGAAAGCAAACTGGATTTCATCATCTGAAGGTAGGTAAAATGTTGTATTTCTCATCTAAAAATATACTCATATTTTCATGGCAAATTAGTATTTAATATAAATTTAGGGAGGGAGGGGGTAATTATTTAGGTGATATTGAGTTAAGTGACATAGAAAGGGTTATATTTTTTATGCTTCTAAAAAAGTTTGAAAAATATCTGGCAATACTGTATTGTTCCAGTATATATTGCTTTGTATTTTCAGTTTTTTAAAGTTCAAATACAAAATCTTAGATTTTAATCAAATTAAAAAAGAGAAGTAATATGAAGTGATACTTTTTATAGAGCAGAAAGACACAGAGAATGTATTTGTCAGTCCTTTAATTTCTGAGCTACTGTTTTGCTGTTGCTAACATATTTTAAAATGATAAATCAGAGATTGCACTTGCTGGGATCCAGCATTTCTTCTGCTTCTATGTAGGTTTTTATAAATTCAGTTGAAACTAATTTATCTCCTGTTGTAACACTGTATTATGTCTAGTTACTTTTGTGATTGGTTAATTGAAAAGACCCTATCTCTTAATAAAATGAAATTTTAAATTGTGAAAATATTATAATCAAATGTTTCTTTAACGTATTTTTTATAACACCCATAAACATGGTATCATTCAACTAATGATTGCCAACACTAGNTGCTGTTTAATTTTCTAAATTTGACACAAATTTATACTTGTAGATTAGATTTTCAGAAAGCTGAGTGAGGGTCTAGCTCTGTTCCCAATTGCCACTGATTTCAGAAGGAAAGGTAAGGCAGACTTTTTTATTGGGGGTTTTGTTTCTTTGTTTTGTTTTTGTTGTTTTTAAATTTATTAATGTTTCTGTATGTTTAATTGTGATTTGCCTCAGCTGTCTGTCTGTTGTATGTATCATTCAACTGACAGATGATAAAAGTTAGGTACATGTACCAGATATGTTGCTGCAGAAATGCTGGATGAACAATGTAGTTTATCTGTTCCCCCTTTCCAGCAATTAATAAGCTGATCATACTTCTAATTTTTTTAATATATACTGTCATGAATGACAGTGATAAAGTTCCTTGAATAAGAGCTGGTGATGAAGTTCCTAGCAGAGGTACATGCAGACCCTTCAGTGACACTTAAGACCTGCACATGAGGTAGCTGAGCCTGCCAAATGGCTGCTGAAAGGAGGCAGAAATACCTATTGGTTTCCTGATTCTCAGGTGGTAACCAAACGCAGTGGATTCAAATCCAAGAGCAAATAAGGCAGGAAGAATAACTGTACAATTCAATTTTTACTGTAATTGAGAGATTAAATAGAACATATAAGGAAGAGTTAAATGAGATACCAAATATGATGTGTCATTACTGTTGAATGAGAACATACTAAGCATCAACTCATGAAATTATGATTATTATTTTTAAATCCACACCCACACTAATATTTCCATAATCTGTTATTCTTGTTTTATTGTAATGACTAAAAGCTTGTTTGAAGGTCCAATTGTGTTATGTGTATTAGGTAGGTAAAACAAAGAAGTTAGTGACTGGAAAAGCTCCGTCTCATTTATGAGATATATGTAGACAGAGTAGGAATACATGCTACAGTGAAGCCTGGCTGAACAATAGATGAGGAGCTGAGCGTGGTAAGAGTCTGTTTTTAAGTGCTCTGTAGTTGGCATCTAGAAGGATGTCAGGCTTCAGGCAGTGATGGGCACAATAGTAATGTTCATCCTGAGGGGGAAAGACATTATAGGGATTTCAGAGAAGGACATGGGAGCCTGTTTTATTTGTGCTGAAGTCAAGGTAGTGGATAGTGCTTTGAAGTGTCAGAGAGGCAGGTCAAAGACTTACTCAAAAGTCTATCTGGAATGAATAAAAGAAATTCTGTGGGTGATCACTAAGTGCAATTTCAAGAGTTCTGGTTTGGGTTTTTCCAACAGCTGCAAAGAGTATGGTTATTCATCTGCCATCCAGGCAGATTGCTGTTTTCCCTCATTTAGGCTACTGCCAGCCACAGTGGACAAAAAATTCAGACCATGTGGTGTCAACTTTAAAATCACAGAATCTACTAGGTTGGAAAAGACTTCTGAGATCAAGTCCAGCCTTTGACCTAAACACTACCTTTTCTACAAAATATTGTCTAAAATTTCTCTGTAGTGTCATCAGTAGAGTTTGGCTTCTTGCAGATGTGAAATCATTTTACCTTCAGTATATGTTCTGGTGGCTCTGACTTTGTTTTAATCAGGATGTCTTTATTTTTAAGAGGAATACATTAGCACATTCCTAGTAGATGCCACATATATCCTCTTATAGCAGTTTTTCCGTCTGATTATCCACAGCAATCCTAAAATCTGTCTTTGATCCTCTTTATTCCTCCATCATTCCTACTTTTTCTATGTGTATATATGCATAGTTTCTCATTTATATCCATCTGTTAAATAGATACACTTCAGCATGCTTGGAAAATAGTTATTGAGGAGGTTTTTTTTACCCTTCAGATGAAAGTTGAAACAAATTATCTTTAAAAGTGTCTGAAGAAAGCTGCTTTTTTATGCAGCGTACAGTACTCAGTCCTGACAGAAAAGGTATGGCTAGGAACAGTGGACAGTGAGATGACCTCAAAGAATCACTGCAGTCTCTGTTCTCAGCTGCCAGGTGCAGACTAGCTGTTAAGTTGTACTGCAGTGCACTCCAAAGTCTCCTTCATCCACACTGGGATTGATTTGGAGAGCACTGATGCTAACATCCACAATATGTACCTGGAAGCCCTGGAAACCAATGTGGATGGTGGAAACTTGGCGTGTGCCTGCTTCTCGGCCTATTATGCAGCCAGAATATGTAACTGGGCCAAAAGAAATTTAAAAAAAAAGTCCCTCTTGAGAGCTGACTAGAGAAAATGATTACTGCCTTCTTTTGTGGCTGAATTAAAAAATTCCAATATTAGTTGATAACACTTGGAGCAGATTGTTCTCTGGCTTCCATTCCACTGAGGACAGTAAGTAGTGGCAGCTACTTCCTTCAGTCCTTCCTGAGCTGCTTCCTGAGCTGCTGTGTTGAAGAGAACAGCTTCTGAAAAGTAAATTTACAAATTTTTTTTACTCATGAAAAATAATGAGAACTGACCTTCAACAGTGCTTTTCTTTATAGAAATCATGTATTTCACACCACATTTGCAAGTTTTTAAATTATTACAAATAATTGAGATGAAATTGTTGGGAGGAAAAATGATCTTCAAATATAAGATTTTGAAGCAACACTATAAATAAGTTTAACTCAAAGCAGTACTTTTACTGGGAAGCTATCTGAATATGGAAAGGTGTTTTCATAAGTACTGCAATTCCAATGCAAAAATAATATCAAATTATACTTTCTGGATGAAGTTAAACCCAATGTTAATTAGAAAAACATGATTGTTATCTGCAGAATCTAGCTATAAATAAGTGTTAACTATTGCAATTGCAATACTATGGTATTTTTGGAGGATCCAGTCACAGAGGAAGAAAGATGGCTTTCTTCATGTGTTAGAATAAAGAATCTCTGAGAGCCTTAAGCCCATCTATGTATTTCCTCATAAAAATGTCCCTACAGGTCACAGCAATACTATTGCTTATATTGGATGGGGAAGGATTCTGGGGATAAAAATATCAGAGGCTGTAAAAAATTTTCTTAATAATTTAGATGTGGGAAGGTTGTAGAATCATAGGCCACCTGGGTTTAGCGAGGATTCAGAAAGGACTACAGGCAGCTCTAACAAGTACATGGAGGAGTCAGTCTTGGACAGACAATCCAAATTTGGGGTTTTTTTAGGAGGTAGTAGTTGCAACAGCTAACAATTGTGCCTTTTTTTGTGGCATAGAATTGGCAACCTGTACCGTGAAGTCCCGCTGTAGAGCTTGAACAGAAGAATATCCATATTTTTGACTTTCTGCCTAAAACCTGGGAAAGAGCAAAAGTTGAACCTCATGATTACCTGTTTGGCTTAGGGAAGTGAGATTAGACCATTAATTGCTGGGTTGTCTATATGTGGCTTGGTTTTCAGATATGATACAGTACCTCATGCCATGCTTTGCAAAAATTTTTGACAAGTCCAGCAGTAGGAATATGGAGATTTACCTTGTGTTACTGACCTTGGGAGACTGTATGTTGGTGTCATGGGAGCCAAATCTGTGCTGTGAGACTGAAATTTGCAGTGTTTTCAGGATGATGTTTGCGTTGCATCTTAGAGAAAGACAGGAAGTGCTGGTTTCTCACAGTCAGATTAAAGGGTTGCTGTATTTCCTCATGCAAAGGCAACAGACAAAGAGGAATTTTCAGTAACTGGAGGCTATTTAGAAGCTTTCTGAAAGTAGATATCACTCAGCAGTAGTTCGTCAGCTTGAGAGAATGGGACTTCTTGGACCTTACTGGGCTCAGCTGGCTGTGTATATATTTCATCATTAGGAATATAGTATTTTTTGATTTAAACAGAAATAAAATATGCTACTGAGCTTAGAAATCCAGTCAAATTGCGTGGTAGGAACACAATCTAGGTGGTGTTTGGATCACAGCCTAGTATTGTAGTATTATAGCCCTAACAGGATTACAGTTCATTCTTCATTCTTCATTCAGCAAGAGGGAAACGTGCTTATTATGCATTTGCATCAAAGATCCCATGACATTAGCTGTAGGATTGAAACTTACTAGAGAAAGTTTTCACTCCAGATTTTGTCTTCCAAATGCTGTCTAGAACTCTGCAGAGTGGGAGGGCCACAAAGAACTGGAACAAAGGAGAATAATACTGCTTATTGGATATATACTTTCTGTCACAGTATATTTTAATTCTAGTGCTGTAGTTGATGTACAGCATATAGTCTTGGATACAAAGCTACGCAGACATTTGAAGGGTTTGGAGGACAGCCACTTGAATGGTAAGAGACTTGAAGGAAAGGCTGGGGTAGCTGTGTTTCTCAAGAGCAAGACTATGGAAGAACAGATTGAACAAGGTATTCTTGCAACACATAATCAGTGATTATAAAGAGATGAGTGTTTCTAAGTCTGCTAAGGGTAGAATGAGAAGTAACCATCTTATTTAATGGTAAGAGAGACTGTCATTAAACCATAAGATACTTTTTCTAACTGTAAGGATAGTTATACAGTGGAAAAGTACATGCAAAGGAGGCTGTAGCATCCCTATCATTGAAGACAAAACTGAGAAACTGCTATCAGGAATGGTCCAGCTTTAGCTAATTCAAACTCTGAGCAGCATGATAGATTGGATGAAGTCTTCTTGGCCTAGCCTTCCTCCCTTCCATTGCTATAGCTGCAAGAGCACATTCGGAAAAGTGGCAAAACAGACGGAAGGAGGATTAATCAAATCAAAGCATTTTCTGAGCATCATTAACACTGAAGTTTTTAAATCAAGCTATACGCAAATGAGATAACTTAAAAATATCTTAAGTGTAACTTCGTAGATGACATATATATAATTTAGATGGAACAGTAAGTCATATATATACCTCTTGGAGTTCAGTGCACTCTATTTCGTGAGTGATGGAATGTTTGGTCCCTTGTGAGCAGGTCCTTTCTGAGTGCTTAAGCTAATGGCACAAGTGTTTGTACTTGTTTTAGTGAAGAATTACTGATTCTGAATCAAAGAATTCAGTAGGACCTCATTACAGAGTTTGTGCTGCTTCTTCATTGTAGTCAACATACTTAAAGGAAAGAAAAACTTTTTGAATGCTTTTACCTAAAAAATGCCTGTCTTGTGCTCAAGCATTTCCCCTGGGGAAATGCAGATAGCAGAGGAGACAGACAGAAGAGCTAGTTCTAATACGGCAAATAAACAGTTGAAAGTAACGCTCAACTAAGCAATGCTCAGAATTTTGTTTTATTATTGTCTTGTGCATTCCACTTCTAGAATAGTTTTAAAAGGGTCCAAAAAGACTTTTGGCCAACAAGAGACCATAAAATGCAATTTGTCAGACAACTCAAGCAACTACTGTGTTTAATCCTGTAGGTTTTAAACTGGTCTTCTTGACCAGTCACAGAAGAAAATACCTTTTGACATTTGTAATATTTTTTGTCCATTTTCAGTGCTGTTGTGGCTTAATCCCAGCAGGCAGTTGAACCCTTCACAGCCACTCACTCCCTTCGCCTTAGTGGGGTGGGGGAGACAGTTGGAAGGGTAAGAATGAGAAAACTCATGGGTTAATGAAAAGTAGTTTTCATAGATAAAGCAAAAGCTGCACAAACAAGCAAAGCAAAACAAGGAATTCATTCACCACTTCCCATGGGCAGGCAGGTGTTCAGCCATTGCCAGGAAATCACAGCTCCATCATGTGTGATCATTACTGGGAAGACAAATGCCATCACTCCACACGTCCCTCCTTTCTACTTCTTCCCCAAAGCTTTTGTTGCTGAGATACCCATTGGGGTTGGCTGTCCCGGCTTTGTCCCCTCCAAACCACTTGTGCAGCCCCAGCCTTCTCACCAGCCTTGATGCTGTGTGAGCACTCTTCAGCAATAATTAAAATATTCATGTGTTTTCAACACAGTTTTAGTCACAAACCCAAAAGCTTGCACTATGCTAGCAACTATGAAGAAAATGAACTTACGCCAGCTAAACCCAGTAAAGTTACAGTATTGCTTCTAGTCACTCATATATATTTTGAATCTCTATATCTAATGTGATTACAAAGAGAACCTGTCACATGCTTTCCATTTACTTGTCTTTCAGTATCCAGAATCCCACTGAGCTACCAGTTAAACTACAGAAAACATTTTCTTTAAAGAAGAGATTAAGGATATTTGGTACAGAATCCACCAAATAATACAAGATCTTCAACTTTTCAATGAAATAAAAATAGCAAAAGAATCAAAAAGCTTTTAGTGAAGTTACATGTCTGCTGCAGAAAGACCCCCTAATTTGGTAGGAGTTAATGATGGCATGCCTGTCTGAGAGTCCATCTGTGCCACAGAAAGTACCAGGAGTTCTGTCAGGCTAATCCTCACAGAACTTTATCGCTATGAAGAGAATACAAACAGATGAATCCTAGTTACAAGTGTTATGGAATGACTTTGAACAATAGTAATGAAGTCCAGCTTTTCCCTGTAGATTTATGTTTTTAAAAGAACCTGACATATGGGAAATATTACTGTAGCTGATGTTGAGACAAATGCTAGAATTTCAGTGTAAAATGGTTACAGGACCTTTTTTTTTCAATTTGCATTTTTTAAAGAAATGTTCAAATTTCTTGTGAGATTTAAAGTTCATGTGGATTTATTTTTTTTCCTACATGTGCAGAAAATATATAGAAAATTGTAATCTCTCCATAAACCTCCAATTATGTGGAATGTAATACAAGTGAAACCACATTATAGACAAATTGAGCCATAAGGACTGTGCTGTTGTTGACCATGTTCAAGATTGAATGGAGGGAAGTCAAGCTGAGTTATGCGCAGTTGTACTTTCCCCAGTCTTTCCACACAGACCACATAATAATGCATTAGGAGCTTCAAGAAGGAACACAGGTTTACGAAGGGCAAAGTTCAGCCTTGTAAGAAATGCGCTGTGGACTAGATGCACTAAAAGAGCACAAGTGGCTTCCAGAGCACAGAACAAGGCTTTGCTCCTGTGAGAATTCAGCACTTCTTACTAATGTTACAAAGCTGAAGGGAAGCTGGTCAGGCAGGTATCTTAGGTCAGTGTTCAATATGCAGCTCTCTAAAGAAAACAATTACAGTGGGGATGGAGGTGGGCAAGAAGTCTTCTTTTAGACTGTATTTAGATGCCTTTAGGCCCTCAGGAGTCTCACTCAGGGATCTCCTATGGAATCTCTGTTTTCATTCTAAGAATGGAACAGGAGTTATGCTCTGCCCTTACAGAAACATTAACAGTAATCCCACACTTTATATCAATTTAAAGCTTTTGATTCAGCATTTGAGTGACTTGGTTTTCTGTCATTGCTATTCATGCTTTGTAATGGAGGACAGGCAACACCTACTTGTCAGGAGCCTCCCATGAGAAGCTGTATTGGACAGAAGTAGTCTTCATTTCTCTTGCTGAAAATAGATCACTATCCAGTAAAGAACACAGCTGAGCCTGCCTGCATCTGACGCCAAGGCACTTGAGGAGGAAACGATCCTTTTAAGAACTTTTTTTTTATATTTTATCTAAGTAATGAAGCCAGAATATGCCCAATTTCAAGAGAATACTGTACATACAGAGTAAAATACCCTCTTGAACTTTCCATTGATGATCCTGGATCTGCTATAGCCAGGGCAAGTGTATTACAGTTTTCATGTATTGAAAAACAATAAAAATTAGGAGCATTCTCTTACTTCAGTAGCACTAAATATAATTTACTACTGTGTTTTGTAATATGCCTCATTCGCCTGCTGTGTGCTCAGTATACACTTAGAGCAATTGCTTTCTTTTTTTAACTTGTTAGTACAAATAGGGGAAAATCCGTTTTCAGAATGCTGATCACCCTTATGGGCATGTAAAGTACTGAGATGGTCGGCCTGTTGAAAAGACTGTGCATGCTTGTAGAATTAGACTGTTCAGTATTTTTTAAAAGAACTTTTTTAAGGCCCTTGACTGTGGCTTAGGACAACCTAGGTACTTCTGTAACTGATGTATGCAAGGCTTTAAGAATAACAATCCTTGAATTAGTTGCTTAAATTGTATTAAGGTCCCCTGAAATGGTAAGGCATCTGGTCCATAGAGATATTTACGTTTCTATTCCTCACACTGCTGTTGGTGGGAGACGGTCACTGCAGCAGATGTATCTGGCCCTGTGGAACAACGCTGACAAAGGCTGGAGCAGTCCCATGAAATTCCAGGAAATGCAGTATCCCAAGCACTTGGTTCTAGCAAAGCTTCTTGGAGGCACGTCCTAGTTTAGTGTTTTATGTAAGTTTTGGCAATTGTATGTAAGTGGAAGTTTACACACGCTTAATGTCTGGGGGGTCTTTTAGCTTTTAAAAGTATCAGGAGCTTTCATTCCTTCAGAGCAACAACACATTAACCTAATGAATTAAATGTCAATGTTCTTTCATGAATTAAGTTAAAAACCACAACCAAAACACAAAACAACAACAAAAAAAAAAATTGAAAAGCTCTTAAGTAGGATACTAGTAAATCACCTCTTGCACAGTGAAGGTCCTTTTTTTCAGTGTAAGATCTATTCAATAGGAGGTTTGGAGACATGAAAACAGAGAATCAAATCTGTATCTTGATGAATATGTAAAAGAATAAAATAGTAAATCTATATTCAGAAGTTCTGTCTCTGTATTTCTGCAAAACCTACACTTTTTAAGGATATGATTAATGCATTTAAATTTTTTTATACGATCCCAACCCGTTGAACATGTCTTTTTAAGTTTTAAACAGAACGTTAAATTAACATGGAGTGAAGAAACTGCCTGGAAAGAGTTAATTAAATGTGGATATTTTCATGGTATGAGTTGGCAACATCCTGTAACTTATTGTCTCCTACAGCAAAGAAAAAATAATCAGATAATGTATACAAAGTTACATTACTGGAAAGATAAACTATATTCCTTATAATTAATTTTTTTAATACAAGTAGAAATACAATAATAGAAATAATTGAAAATAGTTTCTGCCTACAGATTGTAGGTATCTTTCATTTGTGTTGCTTCATTTTACATTAAGATAACTAGGTTTCAGCTAGCTTTAATCATCAAAGCTAAACAGTATTTGAGTGAAATATTTGAAATAACTGTTCATAAAGCCTCTGCTAAGGTGTAGCATAATTCATGTTAAGGAACAGCACAAATTATAAAGATCAAGTTAGGCCATTTAAATATAAGAGAGATATAACTCAGTTGAATTTGGACCAATGAAGAGAAAAACAGCCCAACCAAAAAAAAGTCCAGATTCAGTTCT
The DNA here is from genome assembly GCA_013390005.1 of Calyptomena viridis. NCBI lineage: Eukaryota > Metazoa > Chordata > Aves > Passeriformes > Eurylaimidae > Calyptomena > Calyptomena viridis. Next base: position 11,155 of record WEIV01015525.1, read on the forward strand.
AACCTGTGTAGATAGAAGTAAACATGTAATGTTGTATCTGGTGGGTAGAGATATGGGAAGATTTTGATAAGACTGAGATGCAGGAAAAGAGATTTCTATGCATAGTCTATAGCTGTTAACTATTAGCCCTCTACAATAAATGTAGGTTTTGTTGAATATAAAAATATCTGCACAAGATGTATAAAGAAATATGTTTATCTACTGAAAAGTGTTGTCTTAGTTCTTAATGTTGAGGGCAATGAGAAATTAGAGTCAGATTATGCTGTGCTGTGAGATTATTCTGTGCTGTGGTAGCCTCACCTCCTAAAGTGGAGACTTCTTAGGACAGCTTCTTTGGTTGCAGGTCTCAGCCTGGAATGCTGTCCCCACGAGGGCTTTAAGGACTCTCTTGGGAGCACTCTGGAGCCCAATTTATTCTGCAGAGGGGAAAGCCATTGAGGAAGGAGGAACATGTATTTTCCTAACACATTGTAGGAGGAGGTTAAGTAACTCTGTGATGCACTCCCTTCCTACTAAAGAATTAAAAGGAAGAATCTTTTAGAGTTTATTTCTGTAGTTAATGTTTGAAATTCCTGAAAAAAGTTTAAAGGGAGAGTAACTCATCAGATAGTAACTGTATTTTAGTTTTCATGCATACAAGTTATCTTGCCTGCTTTGATAAATAATTCCTCTGAATTCAGAGCTGAGTTCTCTGAAAGGCTTTTATAATGCTATGGTTTGCAGAGTTTTAAGTTTTCTGACCTACATTGTTCATATATTAGAATTTCAGACAATTTTTGTTATCTTCTTATGTCAAAGTAATTTCCAAATTAATAAAACATAAATTGTAAAACTACATGAACAGTATTTTAAAATGATAAATTTAAAGGTTTTGCTGACAGCAAAATAATTTCATTTAGGAAAAAACATTCCTATTTACTGAGATTTTAAAGCGGACATATAAAAAGCAAATTGTGGCCAAATCGGTGCTCGTATCTTTTTATAAATATAGTTGCCTAAGAGAAGCATGCTTCAATTGTATTGTGTGATAAAGGTTTTGCTTCATTCTGCAAAGATTTAATTTTAAACACAGTGGCAGTTTCAATTAAACCTTTAAGAGTACACGTATAAACGTTTAAGGACACATAGGAACCTCTGAAGTATTGAGGACAACTGAGTTAGCTGAAACTGTTGTTATTGTGAAAAATGTGTCTTACCTAGCAGGTAAATTTATTATAGCTGCTTATTTTAGGTTTCAAAAACTTTCATCCAGCTATTGTTCTCAGGCAAATATTTGCCAGGTTTTGTACTGAAGGCAAGTAGGTGCAGTTGCACAGGACAGCCCTGATGTGAAGAGTTAAAATCAAACTTTGCTGAAGTCTGACAGGAATCCAGCAATTTAGCAGAGGAATGGCCGTTTGTTCAGAAGGCTCTGGTTCATCACACTGTAGTCACAGACAGGCTGTACTGCCAGGGTGGGTTTCACAGAATGTGTCTGCATGCCCATCTGTTTTAGATTGGAGGAAGAAAGGGAGATCCTAGAGCCAGCTGTGTATATTGTAGCAGCTTTCTGAGGAAACCATACTGGGGTGGCAGGGCAAGTCTATGCCTCCAAGAACTGCACTTTAACTGATGGTGTCTACTTTACTTTATACCTGTTCTCTTGCCTCTTTGCCACATATGGCAAGATACCCAAATCTCATGGAAGAGAGATGCCAAGCAAACGTGCCTTTGTAGCCTAATAGCTGGAAACACACATAGCCATGATTTTGCATTTTCCTTTTCTTAACGCTTGTGATAAGTGTCATGCTTAAATGAAAATAGCAGTATGCTGGAAACATGCTAGCACGTGTTCTTGTGTTATCAGAGTATCAAGCTGTCTTCTGTATGGATACAGATGGCTGAGCTCAGGTATGTGTGAATAATAGCATCAATGAATAAACAAGATGTGAGAAATATTTGGCACCTGATCAATAATGTTCAGTGTGAGACAGCTTACACAGAAATTTCAGATATATACAGCAGATGTTGTGTCATAATACAGAAACTTATTCCTATAATCACAGAGTCCATTTTCAGTGATGACACAACTTCTTCCTGTTTTCTTATTACTCTGTGATTTTTAGTAATTAAATAACACTTCTCTTTTCAGTGTTCTGTTTCCTGTGGAAAAGGTTTGAAGTTTCGTGATGTGCATTGTTTTAATAGCTTCCAAGCTAAAATAGAAGAAGAAAACTGCAAACATTTGAAAAAACCACGAACATATAAAATATGTAGAGCTGGAAGATGTCCTGCTTGGAAGGCCAGCAGGTGGAAAGAGGTATGTAAAATATGACATAATTATCTTCTCCATGAGAGTACAAGCCAAGATCCTATTCATGGTACACTGCTTCAATGGAAATAGTTGTCAGGAAGTATTTTTTATGTGTACATCACAATGAAATCTACAGATTAGCAAGTAGTTAATTGTATTTTCTTTTTTTTTTTTTTAAGAGTAATGAAAAATAAATGTCTTTGAAAAAATAAAGTATTTGCTATTCTGGATTTTATACTGAATAGGTACTCAAGACTTTCCTCAACTTACCTCCTAAATTCAAATTAACAGTAAATTTGTAAAGTTTACTTTTTACCTTCTGTGATGAATTCAATGGTATCACTGTATTTGCTCTCTTAATCTAAATATTGAAATGAAGACAGGTTTGTGGGGAAGGACAAAAAAAAGGTCTTGTGGGCACAAATATTGGCCTTTTCACTGGTTTGGTCTTATAAAAAATATCTCACCTTATTGTAAAATTGTGTGTAACTGAGCACATGTGAATAGTTTGCATTTCACTCACTCTTTCAACATATAATTCCCTGCATTGGTAAAGGCATGTTATCACTCTCCACATTTTGGCCACACTTGATAGAACAATATGAACTTGACAATTAGGCTTGAGCCTTTACATAGGCTTTGGGACTTAGTCTTGCTTCTGACTGGAGTAAAAGGACTCTGTCTGTCTGAACAAACATTAGTGGTATAGTGAAATGCCTTTGGCCAGGAATAAGGAAGAGAGGCATTTGGCATTTAAATTCCTCAGGGTTCAAAATCCTTAGTACTACCTCCAAAAGAAAGAGAAGTGTGCCCAAAATACTGCACCATTTGCAAGATTTCCTAACGTGAAACACTGAGATTTTGTTTTCTTTCATTGTAATATTTGCATTTTAGAACAACAGACAAGACTGTCCGTCTCTAATAAAGGCGAGATGTAAACTCAGAACTTCAACTGTTTGATCTTGCAAAAATATAAACTTGTTTTGCATATGTGTATAGTGATAGTACTGTGGATTAAGATAAGCAGAGAGCTCAGGTAACTCAGATGCACTTGTTTTCTGTATTTTTTAGAAATGTTTATTTTAATTGTAGTTTTACATTTTCAACATCAATTTCTTTAGGTATAATGAAACACTCATATTGTAAGGGCTGTTAAGTATATTTTAAATAATATCCTAAGGACTTGCAATAATGACAACTGTGTCTCCTTCTGGCAACTGTCTCATTCCACACTAACATAACTAGTTTTAATCAATTTTAGTGTTCTGTATCCTGCGGAGTGGGGATTCAGCAAAGGGACATCTATTGTCAGCTGACAGGCCTGGGGCAAGTGAGTGAAGCAATGTGTGACCGTGGTACCCGCCCCGCTAGCAAGAGGCATTGCTGGCTGCCTGCATGCCTGCTGTACCAGTGGTGGGCAGGTCAATGGGAAGATGTAAGTAAGGCTTTCAACTTGTATGAAGTAAATGAGTGATGTTGTATGTCATAATAAGTTTGGTGGTTTGGGTTTTTTCCCGTATTTTTGATAGCTGTATGCTGCAGAATAACAAGTGACCATGCTGGATACTTTGGAGTTCAAGCTTGCAAAACTTAAAAAAATGGCAAAAAATGTCTAAGGCTTTCTTTACTCAAATAGAAAAGCTCTACTGGAGCTCTGAGTAGGTAGCTATTGATAGAACTATCTCTACATAGTGCTCTACATAGTGCATAAGATGTTTCATAAATCCTCACTATGAAGTATCATTTTTAAAAGCAGTTTTTAAGAATAGAAATGCAAAAGAAATGTCATATGGAAGTAAACACCTTGGAAGTAAAATCTTTGGACAACTGTTTTCAAGAAGTTCTATATGGAAGACTTAAAGCATCTTAAACACTTAAAGCATCTTTTCTTCTTCAAGAAAAGATAAAAAGCAAAATAAAATTCACTGTTCTCCTGCAAATTATAAAGCAAGATAAGAAAATAAAAGTCAGCATTCTGCTACCAAATATATGTTTTCGTATTTATGAAAATCTGCTGACAACTTCAGGAGAGAGCTGTCATTTCTAAAGATGTAATGACTATTTTCTACATGCTAAAAATTTTATAACTTTTGCTATTTATGCAAACATACATAAAGATGAGAGAGAAAACCCAGAAATTATGTATAATACCTGAAATGGTGCACAGAAGAGCCTGTCTCTTACTGTAATATTAAACAAACCCCCAATTTGTACAGTTGTGGCAATTTAATAATCTGCACTGCTAAAGTTCCTAGGGCAACCCCTCTGAAACCTTGAATATGAAGACTCAAAAGTCTCAGGGACACAATTCTGTAAAAATGATAATTGTTAATATATAAAACATTTTCTGGTGCTCTACAAAACCTGGATTATAGTAATGCAGTTCAGACACACACATTCCTCTGTTAAGCTGTATTGAGGTAAAGCTGACAAATAGGTTTCTTCCAAATGTTCTCATGTGTAATTGTTAAAATCAGAAATTAGCGAAAGTGGCTCAGAATGTGGCTCAGAATGTCCTTTTAGCACAAATATACACTTTCAAATAATGAGTGTGAATTTTCCTTTCTCAGCAAACATTTGTATATTCCAGCTGGGTATTTGGAGCTCTTCACTACAAATGCATTGTGTTTCACTATGTGGTCCAGCTATTTCCTAAGCTCTTCTACATTGCTTTTGCTTGAAATTCCTGTGTTCTCTTCCCTTCCCTCACCACATTCATATACAGCCCTGTACCTGTAGTATTAATAGTAGTTCAAGTGCTCATCCATCTATATTCCACTCCTGGTGCAGTAGGTCTTCCACCAAACTCGCAGTGTTTTGTCCAACTGTCTTAGCTCTGAGTGCTCGTGTGTCATTTCCTTGCCTCACCAGTCACAGCACAGCAGATGTATTTCCAGATCTGGTGTTTCTCCAGCTTGTAGCTGGTAGGCTGGCTGAAGTGTTTTTATCCTAAGGAGAAGAATGTCTACAAGCTTATGCTATAAAGCATCATGAAAAGAATTATTCTGCCTGTCCGCATTACCTCATGACTGAATTATTCTTTATGTGCCTAATATTCTGAGCTGCTCTATGCCATTAAAAAAACAGGTATTTCTATAAGTTGCACTATCCAACTGTATCCATACTCCATCCTCATATACACGTCCACACAACATTTGCATTCTGTGAGTGACTAGGTTTCTTAAAGGCTTAATGCATGTATAGCTTCCATTGCTGAGACACAGTATCTTGCAGGTCTTCTGAACAGGTAGGTAAACTTCTCCCTGATTTACTTTCACTGCTTTCTCTGATTTCCTGCCATTCTCCCTGTCTCCTCACCTTTTCAAGAAAGAAGGTTTTCACACAGCAACACTTGGAGATTATAAGCACTTAATAGCCTCGTCTCGAATCAATGCTTAAATTTCTCCTTCAGGTCTTAGGATCTAGCTTCTGCCTAATGCAAGTCAATTTTTATCAGATTTTTTTCCTCAGCTTCCCCCTATCTCTTACAAAGAGTGATCGAGTGATGATAGGTTGTTCCTCAGATGTAATAAAACTGTTGTTTTTTTTCTCTTCAATTACATGATATTACTGATTGTTTTGCCTATTAATTTGTTGCTCACATGAAGAGAATAAAAAGATAAAGCTTTCCATCTGAATGATTGCTTATCTGGGTCTGTGCATGTTCAGAGCTTTCAGATTAAATGAAGCTTGTAAGCCCAAGTGTGTATTTTGCATCTTGTTTCGTTAGTATGCTTTGGTCAGAGACATTTGTAGAGCAGCTCCTTGGGGCTCAGTGCTTGCTCATCAAGTTTGCAGATGGTGCCAAACTGGGAAGATGGTTTGGTGTGCTGGGAAGCAGGGCTGCCATACAGGGAACCCAGACATGCTGTAGCAGTAGGACCACAGGAGCTTCATGAAATGCAACAAGGACAAGTGCAAAGTGCTACCCTTGGAAAGGAAGCACTTCTGCAGCAACTCAGGCTAGGGACAAGCAGCCCTGGGATCCTGGTGGGCTGCTGAGAGCAGGCCAGCTGTGTGTCCTGTCAGCAGAATGTATATCAGACCCTTGGTCTGCATGAGCAGGATCACAGACAGTAGATCAAGGGAAGTGCCCATTGTTTTCTCTTTATTAATACTTGTTAGGCCATGTCTAGCTTCTACATCCAATTTTGGTTCCCCAATGCAAGAGACTGACAAACCAGAACATATTCAGCAAAGGATCCTCAAGTGGTTGAGGAAGCACTTGCCCTGTGAGGAGAGGCTGAAGGAACCATGTTCATCCCGGAAATGAGACAGATCTAGGAAGGTACCAAGAAGATGGAGCCAGGGTCTCCACAGTGTTATAGAGTGGAAAGTCAAGAGGAACAGCAGTAAGGTGTAGTCAGAGAGGGTATTATGTAAAACCTTTTCTCTGTGAGGGTAATACAGGCAATGAAATGGTCTGCCGGGGAATTTGTTCAGTACGTTCTCTGAGGTATTCAAGATCTAACTCAATAAAGTTAGAGGCTTCCTCTGGCAAAGCTGGTTTACTGCACCTGATTTTTTAGTTCAAGTTGCTTCTGTGAGTCAATAATAATACAATTTGAACAATAGTCTTGACCTAACTACCAGACCCTGATGACTGTTCCAGTTGACTGTTATCAGGTCCAAATAACTAGTAAGTTAGGTTCAGGTCAGACTATAATAAGTGGTGTTATTGATTATTGCCTTTGCTGAGACTGGTGAGTTTTTCTTCTGTATCCCAGCAAGTTCAAACAGTTTAGTTGAGGCATCCATAGCTGAAGACATGATGTTGATATATATTATTTACCCTGTACTTCCACTTTTCTGGATTCTGATGACAGCAAACTTCTCATCCTGTCCTGGCAGAGCTGTGGTGACTCACCATTCCAACAGCTTGTTCCAGGGAATGGTCTGAGGACCTTCAGGGCAAAATCACAGGCTCAACAGGTACTGCTGCCCAAAGCTAGCACTGGCTTGATTAATAGGCAGTTTTGCTTTCCTTTTCTTATTCTTTATCAGTGTAATATGTACATGCTGGCAGAGATGCTTTTTGTTTTGTTTTCAAGACTGAGTTATTCCTTTCATATTTTACTGAAATCCTTTTTTGGTTCTTCCCTTTTCACACAGAAGAGCTTTTACACTGAACCGATCATCTTGGCTTGACATTTTCATTTTCTCCTCTGTCTCACCCAACAGTTACTGTGGTTTATTTTTATACACTGTTGGTTTTTCCCAGCTGATTAGAGGTACCTGGACTTTAAAAACAGAGTTAAGGATGCTGAATCAGTGACTAGTTCAATCTGACACTGATCACAGATATCAAAAAAGGTATTGCTGTCTGGGTTTTACTGTTGTGTGGCAATTGGTAGATAACTTGGTTCTGTAAATGGCTAGTTTAAGTACAAAAACTGTGATGATTTTCTCACTCAGTGCTCAGCGCCATTTAGAAGAAAGGAAATACACCGGAAGGTTAAGTGTGTGAATGAAAACCAGCTCCAAGTGGATGAAAACTTCTGTGATCCTGCCACAAAGCCTCCATCATCCAAAATCTGCAGGGTGGTTCCCTCTAAATACGTTGTGCTCACAGGAGAACTGTCACAGGTACACTAATTATACTGCTCACACATCTTTTATATAACTTCACATTTAAGAATCTTATATTGCTCTAAAGTGTACTTAATGTGTGTGGAGCGAAAAAAAAAAAAGAATGTATATTTTCATTTGAACATGGCTGTCCAAACTTTCTTCACATTGATCCCCCTAGTCCAGCCATGATTCATTGCAGAGGCTTTTATTAGTCCTCCGTTAACCCCCACAGGACCTATGTTCAGCAGCTAGAGGACAGCTGCCCCTACCACAGGATTCCTTTGCTGATTCCCAGGGAACTGTCTTGCAAGCTGACCTCACTGAAGTGACCAGAAATCTTTTCCTTGATTTCAGTGAAATGATCGATCAGTGCTTTGTTTCCCTTGCACATCTGCACTGTCTGTGTGTGTGCCTGTGCATGTATCACAGCTGTGAGGGACTGGCTCTGGAACCTCTGTGAGCTCTGAGAAATGGGCAGTATGGGGCTTTCCAGTTCCTTGCATGTGTAACTATAGTAGACCTTCATTTCTGCATACTGCTGTGCCAGCCCAAGGTGACAGGCTTTTGCCAGAGTAAGGATCAGAGCTGACTTATCTGTAATGGCAATTCTGCAGAAAGGTTCAGTTTCACAGAAATAATGTCTGTGCTTGGCGATTTTATTTTAGTGCTCAGCCAGCTGTGGGTTTGGTTACCAGCAGAGGATCACGTACTGTGTTGGAATCCATTCTGTTCAAAATTGGCGTGCCCATGGCCTTCAAACTGTAGCGTACCGAGAATGCCCGGTAGAGCCATCACCATACATTTATAAATGTAATATCAATGGATGTTCACAAGCAGCTACCTGGAGAGTGGGAAAGTGGACCAAAGTGAGTACAGATGTGCAAGCTCATTTTTGATAGCTCTTTCTAACATTAATGAATGCCAAGACTAATTTACTGACATAAAGATGTTAATTATTGGCTGCTTTTTCTAACTCTTTATGACTATCCCTGTCTAGTGCTCAGTATCTTGTGGAGTGGGGATAAAGCAGAGAACTGTAGCGTGTATGACTGAAAATGGCTTATCCAGTGACTTGTGCCTGCCCCATTTAAAACCAGATGCCAGAAAGATCTGCCTCAAGGAAGAATGTAAGTGACAGCTGTAATTTTCCACTGAAGTTAATGTTTTCCCAGGTTACGTATATTAAAGCTATAAATATAGTCAGAGCACAATTATGCAAAATTAAGTCCTAAAACTAAGTTCTGCTCTTGAAATATTAATATGATTTAATCATTCATTTTGAAGGTGAAATTCTTACCACCTGCAAAGATATGCAGATTAAAAAAAGGATTAGAAAGGATGGTGAATACCTACTTAACATTAAGGGAAGGATGATAAAGGTACTGTTAATATTTATGAGTTTTATAAGCACATATTTTTATGAAATAACACTTTGCTAATAAGGATTTTGCTAACGGGTTGTATTTTCTCTTCCAGATTTATTGCTCAGGCATGCACTTGGAAAATCCCAAAGAATATTTGACACTGGTAAAAGGTGAAGCAGACAACTTTTCTGAAGTATATGGATTCAGGTACAGAAGTGGTTTTATAACATTATGAAGTGCATTTATACCTTCCAAAATAAAAGAATAAAATAATACTTCTTATGAGAAAGATGATGAAATTTTTTGTCCTTGATTTTCTGTTTTGAATATCCAGGCATGTGAATGCGTATATGGAAATGTGGGTACTTCCGTGCTGAAATTATATTAGTTGCACTAAATGATGATAATTTTTTTCTATCTTTAATAGAAATGGCTTTGATCCACATTAGTGTTTCAGTTGAGCCAAGATTAAAAGCTGAACTTCTTGTTCATTAACTGTTTAATATTTTTTGTGTGGCGTAGTGCAATACACTTATTTTTTACTATGACATTATAGAAAAATGTCAAAAGGAAAACTAAATCTTTGCTGTTCTCTAGGCTGCAGAATCCATATGAATGTCCTTTCAATGGAAGCAGAAGGCAAGACTGTGCCTGTCGAAATGATTACCTTGCAGCTGGCTTCACGGTTTTTAGCAAAATAAGATTTGATGTAGCTTCTATGCAAATTAAAAGTAAGCATTTTGTTAGTTTTAGCCAATGTGAGCATTCTGTTGACATTGTGTATGGTCACAATTACTAAATTACCGTTTTGACTCACTCATAGACCCAGTTATACCATTTTTGGGGAAACAAAATTCTTGTTTTATTTATAAATTCAATGGGAATGTCAAGGGAAAAAAAAAAAAGAGAAAATCCACCACTACTTCCCTTCTTAATTTGTCTCGAGTGGCATGAATCTCACAGATTCATATTTTATATGAACTAATGTGAACTACTGTCATTTTCTAAGGTTTTGTTCCCATTGTTCAATTTTAGTCCACAGCTTATTTTTCTCGTGGAAGTCTGCTTGGTCCCTTCTCAGACCTTGGGACACACCAAATAAATGGACAGGGAATCTTGCAGTACTTTCAAGCCCCTGCCTGAAGCTGGCAAGTTGGCCCATAACCAGCACACTTGACACTGCGTCCAAGTGTAGATCCGTCTTCCTCCTAGCCTCCTTGTATGTTAGAAAGAAATCTGGGATTGTAAATTGGTGTAGCGTTGCAATAATCAAAATTTAAAGCATAGTTTCTCAAACCAAAACACACATCCTCTCCCTCCAAACAAACAAGAGAAAAAAAACCCTCCCAAAGCAAACAGTAAAACACTCTGTTAATGACTTTTCACACTGTTTTCACCTGAACTTCAAATACAGCAGTTTGTGTTGAGTAATTTTCTATTTTCTAGCCACAGATTTTCTTTTTGCTCAGACTATACTTGGGAAAGCGGTACCATTTGCTACAGCTGGAGATTGCTACAGTGCTGCCAGATGTCCACAGGTATTTGTGATTTCTTATTCCCTTGAAATGTTCATGTAAGAGAGGAAAAAAAATATTTGTGTGACTTGTTTAGAGCTGTAAGGTTCTAAACCAATCTCCTATTCTGTGTAGCCAGTGTACAACATTAATAAGTATTTTTTTCTTACTTTCTTCTCTCCTGTTCCTCATAGTTTCTCCCTCAAATTGTTTACTCCACCCTTTACCTGCAGGCTTCTTGTATGTATATCCAGCTTTCTATGTGTTTTGTATATTACTCTCCCTCCCTCTGAATATGATGGATCTTTTCTTTCCCCTACTCAATCTTTGTTCTCCTCCAGTGACTTTTCTATAATCATGCGTAATTTTTCTTACCTTTTCTCTGTTTTTCTTCTGATGACTATCATTGAAGACTACCAGGGGAAATCAATCCTGTTTAGTAGTATACTTTAAAATCTCTACATGGATTGATGTGTCTGTGTTTTAGTTTGCATTGGGTGATGCTTTTTAGATTAATCTCTACATTGTCCCGGTTTACTGTTTGTTGGTTCACATCGCAGAGCAGTTTTGAAAGACATGAACAGGGTGCCTTCTGGATGAAGCTAAATCAAGCAATGAGTTTCAAAGGAAGGATCTTATTACACTCTAATTCTAATGAGCATTCAGTCTATGGGACTAGAAGAGAGTTAGTTTGGAGTAAAGCCCCAGTTTGTGCACTGTCTATAGATGTTGGGCTCTCTGACCCAACATTTTCACTCTACGGGTCTGTTCATACTCAGTGCCCTCCCCAATAATGCAGATGTAGCCCTGGTCTGAACTAGTCAACCTAGGAGGCTGCCTTTGGAGCCTTTTGGCAGAAATAGGATTCCCTAGAAAACATTTCAGCTAATCTTACCCTCCTAGACAATTTAGAATGGGATCAACTGTCCTCTGGAAGTTCATTTCTTTTCACTGATTATAAAGGAATTCATACTGACTGGCTCAGACTTGCATGGATGTGAACCCCTGTTGTCATCTATCCTGGGTGCCTAGACTTCAGGTACATGCATGGATGCAGCCAAGGGCAACTAGAGACAATTTATGTGCAATATATGTACAAATGAGAGGCCTGGGTTTGACAGACCTAACCCCTGACAAGAAAACAGTTTGTTACAGTATTGGATACCTTTGACCTGCACACTCTTTGGGTGCAGTACAATGCAAATCTGTTTGTGATCTGTAACTTCTGTTGTGAGGTCCTTCTGCTTACGTGGTTTGGCGCTGACACGTTTCCATCTGTAAGATCTGCACTGAAGCTAACACTTCTGATGCAGTCAAAAGGCCTCCATTCCTGTACTCTCAGTCCTTGAAATCTGTTCCTGGCCTTGAGTATGCTGCATGATATGTCAGACAGCTGTTAAGCTGTCATTATAATTGTACATAGCACTACTCATTTATTTTTGCAAAGTATCACTGTGAAAGAAATTACTTTGGGCCTGTTAACTGTGGAAACCATTCCATACCATTTGTAGGAATTTCCTCCTTCATTAGATGGAAGTCTCCCACTTTGTGGGCACTTGAAGAACAACTTACCCTATCCATATGAGTTTATGTTAGCTCTTCCTGAGTTACATGCTATAAGCACAGCAACTTTACACAGAAGTACTCTCAAAATAAATCTGCCATACATACCAAACGTATGTAAGACTAAATTTTATGCTAAAGAATTTTACTGAATCAGAAGAATAAAAGCCGAACGCTGTAATTTTATACATGCACACATACATATACCCATACAATTTCATATATATGTATATATGACATTATTAAGTAACAAAACACAGAAGCTACAATTTGTAATAAAAATTCTTCCTTTGATAAAGCTTTCATCTTGTGGTTTAGGCAATTTTAACTAGTTCAGTCCTTCAGTGAATAATGTAGAGTTTAGTTTTATGATTGTAATGCTGCCTAAACTAACCATTAGGCTCTTTTGGGAGGTAGTTCTTCTTTCCAGCATGTTGTACTTCCTTCCAGCATATTGCACTTCTGTGAATGCTATAATAATTTTCCATATCCCAGTTTGTTTACCAAGGTAGTTCAGTTTGTTTCTTTTAATGTATTTTCTATTCTCATATGAACCGATTGTTTTAAAGCTAGTTTTCAGAGTATATGCATAGGCAAATGTTTAAAATCAGTATTTTCTTTATCTGTTTTGAATGGTTTGTGTTGCAAAACATTCCATTTAGCAATACATTTATTTATTTTAACTTCCCTTAGGCTCATGTTCAATTATGTTATTTTTTATACTGAAAAAGAAATGGAATATGATAACATGATGATGCCTAGACAGTATGCCTGCAAAAATTTGAGAATTATATGGCTAAGAAGTGATTTGTCTGTAATTTCCAGTCAGCAGAATATTTTGACCATGTTTCCATAAAGTTCACACACTTTAAAAACAAAAAAAAGTCATCCAAGAAAAACAACCTCATTCTTGCCTTTTTCAAGTCTGTACTTTTTGTAAATTAAAATTTCATATGTAGAAAGGGCAAAAATAATTTGAATGTCTGATGTTAGTTTTGTCTTCAGACTCTGCAGACAGATGCTACAGATCAGCTGATGCACAAGTGGTGCTTATTGCAGAATAACTTGATTTTGTGTCTTTATCCTGAGAGTCCATAGAAAGGGTATGTTGCAATGTAACTAACCCATATTATGTATATACCTTTGAGTACTTAATATTTAGACATATCCTAAGTGGTATGTGCAGGTATGCCAATGTAAAGTGTTTTAGTGTTTTGAACTCAGTTTATCAGCTCTGTATTTTTGGGGGTTTTGTTTTTTTTTTTTTAATAGGGACAGTTCAGCATTAATTTGGCTGGTACAGGTCTGAGATTATCCAGTACAGTTAGGTGGATTGCTCAGGGCAACTATGCAACTGCTGACATACACAGATCCCACGTAAGTCAATGGTGTTTTCCTTTACCTGCTCTTATGGCTTGGAATATTATGCCTCAAAAGGTATGAGTGTTGACTGTAGTGAAAGCTAGTTGTGAATCAAAAATAGCACTCAAGGTCTCTGAGTGTCTTCTTCCACATGTAATACATAAAACTATGTTTAATCACACTATGCAGTATCTAATTCAGACCAATACTGCCTGCCTACCCTTCTCGTAACTGATTTTAAGATTATTGTTATATTAATCAGGTTTATTAGAAGTTATGAAGATGCCTTTATAAAGGGAAATTCAAGTATCTTTTAAAGATACTTTTCTAAAAAAACAAACACAACACCCAAACCCCCGCATTTTATTAAGATATCATACTACAGATGATCCTTATAGATTGCTTACCTCCAACTTGATTTGCATGGGAAACCAAAAGACCAGTTGAACAACAACAGCAAGCATGCACAGTTTAAGACAACACTGAATGGTAAGCCAGGGAACAAGTTATAAAGTGATAAAGGATCTTTGTGCCTGTTTCGCTAATCTGACACTGTCTCTTGATTTAGTATTTGTAGGTACGATTTGCCAAAAGGCCTGTTGTGTGCAAACTTCAAGAAGCTTTTTGTACAACTGTGATTTCAGTTGCTTTTCTTGATTGACTGTTCTTTTTGTCTAATTCCCAGGATGGTACTAAAATATATGGAAGATGTGGAGGATTTTGTGGAAAATGTGTTCCTAGCACAATTATTGGTCTCCAGCTTCAAATACAGTGAGAACTCTGATGTACTAAGGGCATCAAAGCAGGGACACCTGCCATTTAGATGCAAATTGTAGGTGCTGTGTATATATATTTTAATTCTTTCATCTCTGTAATACTCATTACTGTAACCTCACTACTACAAACTCCTGTTTCCTTCAGGATTTTCTCGATGTTGTTTTATCGGTTTGTGGACTAGCAAGTGCATAAATCACTGAAGGTCATAAACCTTCAGGTGTTGATGGGGAGGTATTAATTCAATGTACAATATATTTTAGCAAGTAAATTGCACTGAGGTTGCTACCATGAGTAACACTTTAAATTTTACCATAATTTTTATTCTTTTCCTGCAACTAATCAGTGTGATTCTTTATGCAGTGTTCAGTAAAATTTACACTCTACTGAACTTCTTGATCAACTATACTAAAATATAGAAAGGAAAGCTTTATTGCTGTGTAGAGAAGACAGGTAATAATTTCAAATACTCCAATTTTGTGCCAACTTTTAGGGATTTTCTGTCAATAACTTACAGCAGAAAAGTACATAAAACTATCTCAAGCATTTTGGTTATAGATCTGTGTGTTTCATCCCCCATCCCTTTCATTATATTTTTGTGGTGCACTCCTGAGATGTGTGGTTTAACCTCTGTAGTCTCTATAGCATATGTTAGACATCTCAGCTTAGGTTTGTTGTGGTTATAGGAAAAGAAAACAAGGAAACAAATTGCTTCAAAAACTGATTTTAAATCCCTGCCTCTCATCCAAGTATACTGTCAAAGCAATGTATTCTGTTTACCACATCTTGTATGTGATTGTACAAATATGTATTTGCTTAAACACTTTCCATATACACCTTACTCTTTTACCTTGGCCAATGTCATATTAGTAAAAGCTGTAGTATATGTCCTTCATATTCCAATTCAACATAATTTTCAATAGCCTTAGTGAAAAACCTGGACAGCAGAGGCATCAAGCCCCACAGTGGTCTTGGTGTCAGTCTTTGACTCAGTTTGATTTTTCACTGTTTGTAACTACATCTGCTATTTAAAATTATTTCTTTGAGAAAAGTAAGTGTATGAAAGAGTTCCAAGATTTTAAAAATTATTTAGCTCTTTGATTTGTTGTTTTGTCTTACTTGCAGTCCCGCACTGTGGAAATATGTGCATATACAGATAATGCATTTCAGGGCCAACTCTCAGGTATTCAGAATAAAATTTTCTACCTTCATAGTAACAAATATTATGTACCAGATAACTATATATACTTTATCTAAGAATATGCATTCTCTATACCAAATATTTATTTTGCATGCCAGTACAATTAGTAGATCAAATGGCAGCTACATGTATTTTTACCCCAAAAGAGTTAGCCATGAATTAGCAATATGTGTTAAAATATATTAAAAAATTAAATATATTAAAACCAATACTGTACCACAGAAGTGTATGCAGCTACTTTTTAGATAACACATGTAGGTAATTATTTTGTGATCTCTGCATCAGAAATGTAGTTTTGCACTATGTGCCTATAATAGTTGTAAACAATAAGAATATAAAACATTATTTTCCTAGAAGTGTTTAAATTTACAATTAAAATATTGTAATTTATAAAATATTTATATAATAAATATGTTTGTGTGAATGGTACCATAATACTTGTGTTTGGATTTTTATTTGGTATTGTACACTTGGTGCAAAATGTTAGAAAAACATTTCAACTTCTTTATGGACAGCATGACTACATTCTTAATACTTCTTCACAGTGGTATATGTTGACTTACACTGGAATAACTGCCAGATTATAGTCATAGGAATATTTTCTATGGAAGCAAATCCTACTTCAGAGGAACAAACTCCGTGTCTGTGTGCCCTTTCCAGTCTTCCACCCATATGCACCTACACCTCTCTTGAGGGGTTGCCCTATAAATTGTTAACTGAAATAATGTAAAAATCTGGAATAATCTTGCTTCTCCTTGTGCTAACTCAAACTAATTCCTTTATAACATGGTCCCTTAACAGCTGCTTTGGCAGAAGGAGAACTGCAGTTCTCCTCTATCCCCAGGAGGACCTTTTTCTTTTCAGCCAATTTAAATGCTAGAAACCGCTGAGCTCTGCTGCCACAAAGTCACTCTGAAAATCCACTACCAAACAAAATGACAACACAGTGTTCAACCCAGAATGTTTTTCTTGGGTAATAGAAATTATTTTTGAGTAAAAATGTGTTTTATATAATCATAGCAAACCCTGTGCCCCAATTTCAGCCTCTGCAGAGAACAGCTCTGTATTGTACTGTAGTTTTTTTAGTTTTTTGCATCTTTTTTTTTTCTTTTGTTCTATATTTGGAGTTTCAGCCCTAGTGTAGGGAAAAAGGAATTAAAGGAATTGCATGTTCTGGCATTTTGCGACTTCCCTGTGTTAGAATTTTAATTTTGTTGGGGAAAAAGGGCTTAATAATCCCATTTCAACTTTCTAGCTTTTTATCCTGAGGGCAATTTAAGGAAAATATAAGCCTGATGATCAGCTCTGAAAAATTTGGAGGCTTGATGATGCTGACATGTTAGAAGGTTCATTAAAAAAAAAAAAAAAAAGAGAAACATAGGTTGTACTTGCAGGAAGATGTTTCCATATCCTTTAAGTGAAATTGCTGTAGATTTCTATCACACTGGGCAGCTGAGATGCCTGACAGAGTAGCAGGGAGTCCCATGGGTGTGCTGTGAGCTCCAACTCATGGGTCTGTGTGTGCTGAGCTGCCCGTGGCTAGTGACAGTCACACAACTCTCCAGCTTGGGGTTATGCTCAGGAAATGAAATACTTAACTGTCCCATCACTATTTCATATAGAAAAAATAATATTTAATGAATGGTAATAGCTAAAGTGATTGTTAGATGGCTTCTAGGATCTTTTTAATCCCATCAATAACAGCATCAAATATAAAATGACACAACTGCACTTAACTTGCTTGTATGCACACACACATTTAATGTTTATCTGAATATTAAGTGACAAGGATGAACTAGGTGTAAGAAACCTTGTTTCTCATATTTATCTAACAAAATGTCACTTGATGTGCCATGAAATCGTGTACTGCCATGTGACAGGAACTGTGACTTCTCTTGATGAAGTCATCATCTAGACATCTTCTACTTTTATTTTCCTAAAGGTTGTAAGTGAGAGGTAGCAGAGCAGATGGAAACTATGGCTCTGGGTACACTAACAGGTCTCTGTTCTAGGGGAATTCATCTTGGCATGGTCTCACTCTACAGAGAAGCAGGATTTGCCCAGGCGTTGATCTGGAACTCATGTGCGGCACAATCAGTCAAACCTACATTCATGGGAAGAGCTGTGACCGTGTGATTTCAGCATGTATATGTGTCTATGCTGGATTCTGATGGATGGTCACGTGATTTTCTTATCTTAACTGAGAAGCTCTACTATCTAAGGCATACTTGAAAAGATGAGGGAGAGGTTTGGGGTTTTCTTCCACTCCTGTAACCTGGAATGTGTTCTACATAACATTCTCTGTTTTGTTGACTATTTGAAATGAGTTACATGTAACCGAGAGGTCGTTTGTGTCTTTGCAGTAAGCCATGAGATCACTAAGAAATTCAGAATAAAATATTAGTCTTACAAGGGCTTTCTACATCTTGTGGGGCTTTAAATAAGATGAGGGAGGAATGTGAGGAGTTGGGTTTTATTGTTTCCATAAACAGATTAGTGAAAATTGATGTCCTGTGGCTATCAAAATTTAGCATGAATTATAAATGGATCAGAAATGTGCTGTAATATTTTAACTTAAAAAAACCCCAGGAAAGCTATTTACAAAAATAGCTTTCAAGCAAGATAAATGAATATTTAAATAAGGAGCATTAAAATGAGCATCATATGTAACTATCACAGCTGAGATTTCTCAGTAATCCATGTTGGCATTTGATCCATGTTAGCCTTATTTATAAAGTGAAACAATTTCCAATTGCACTCTAAAGAAGCTCACCAAAGCATTTTTCAAAATTTAACTTTCATAATACAGTGTATTTCCATCTTTCTACTTTTATAGAACTTGAACAATGAAATACTAAAGGCTGCACTTAGATGCCTTGAATAGTTATGTGGTATCTTACTTAATGCACATAAAGTGTGACTGGAGATCGCCGTGGCAGAGCCAATATAAGATAATGTCCTCCAGGCTAGAGTGTGGCAACTCTGGGGAAGTATTTGTGTCCTATGGATCAGCTTATAGTCTCTCTTGTATGGCTTTTTTTGCTGTCCTGTAATACTTGCCCATAATTTTCTGAGCCTTTATAGTTTCTCAGGATGGTCTCATTGTATGTAAGCATTAAAAAACATTGAGGGGGGCCTCATCAGCCTTTTCTGTCTCCCTGATGTGTTTTGAAAATAGGCTGAATAGATCACAGAAAAAAAAGGTATGGCTTTTAAAGGGCATTCCTGCTTCACAATGCTGGCTTCCCTTCAGACAGAGCAGAACTATGACGATAGCAGGGGAAAATTACCTGCTTTTTGTTCAAACAAAACTACAAGATATCTGACTTGGAGCTGGATCTGACAATTAATCTTCCTATCCACAGAAGGTGGTTTGCTTTGGCACAATTAAGTTTATGTACCATAATACCATAGCTTGAGAGGCTTTTCTTGGCTTTGTTTGTCTTGGCTTTAGAGAAGCAATCTGTGCTCTGTTTCTGATAAATTTCTCCTTGTGTTCAGTTATGACAGATATTCCTTTGAATTTACTGTATAAAAATACTGTAGCAGCAGTGCAGAGCAAAGATCTAACTGTATTTATGTCTATATTCTGCCTTTAAACATGAACAGCTGTGCATGCATTCATCTGTCTCATGTTTGACTCTGTGCTGCCATCCAGAACATTTTCCTTTTCAATAAAAAAATGTTTTTAATCTGTGTATGTGTGTTTTATTTCTGTTCCTGCAACAAAATTTTCTTGTCCACATATGTTTTTCAAATATTATTTGTATAATTAAACAAAGTATGCAACAAGGAGAATCTGAGCTGTAAATGGTAGCGAATTACTCTCTTGGAGGAGCTCAAATAAAACAAGCTATTTCTGTCTGGCACATCATTACTATTTTGTTTTGAAAAGCAAAACCCCTCATTTATGAATACTGAAATACTTTTTTTGAAATCCCTGTATGGTCTTATTTTACTGTCTGATTTACAGAAGGAAGAGACATTCAAGGAGAGCTCATGAATTTTCTACATGCAGAAGACTAGAGTGATTCATAGCAGCATATATTTACACCTTGTGGGGTGAAATCCTTTTTTGCTCTTCAGTTGTCTCTGGCAGTCATTCACTGATCACGGTAATGATATTCATGGTCAGTTCATAATTTTCCATGAGTTTTTTTATGTTCTTATGTATTTAACTAAGAACACTTTTTGCCCATCAATTACTGTTGTCTGTCCTGGGTTTGTTATTACTCTTGCCTGAAAAGTAACACTGTCTCTAGTTTCTTAACTGAATTCCTCCTTCCAGTTTGTGAGAGAGAAGGAAAAAAGAGGGGTAAAGTCGTAGTTGTTACCTCAAAGGGAAACCACACAACCTGTGTGCTGATATAAAAGCGGGAGCAGAAAGTATACAGTAAAGAATGACATTATTTTGTTTCTAGAGGCTTCTCTTCCATGCCAAGATTAGAGATCCATTGCTGCTTTTTCTTTTGGGGCTGGGTGTATTTTTGGTATCATGCTACCAAATATTTACTCAGGGGAATTATTTTGAGACAGATCTATGGAGAGTGCAGATAGACAGGCATAAAAAAGGGAGATATTCTTTGGCCTGGAAGCACACCTCCTGCAATATGTTTGCCTGACCAGCTGTCGACAGCATTGCTCCATACGAAATTTGATGTTCAGAGTATTTTCCAAGCAGCAAAGGGAGTGAACTGTGGAGCACTGTTTCCAGCAGTAACTTACACCCAGTTTAAGAAAAGGCAGAGAGAGGACTTTAATATGGAAACGTGCTTCTGGCTACCTGAAGAACTTAGCTAGCCCAAAAGCGAACTAACCTCTCACCATTGTTATCAGTATTGTGTTGTTACTGCCATGTTAAATTATGTATAAGCTGTAAGAACCATAAAATTTTAATAATAATAGTATTAAAAAATTTATCTACAGGCAGTTCTGTGCTATGCAGTGACTTTTCCTCTCTGTTTTGTTCTGTGCACCAAAACATTATTTCATACCTTTTGGGTGAGCTTGACTTTTCTAACCAAAAAAGTCTTGGTCTGAAAAAATTAGTTCTTAAAAAATTTTTATTTCTGCTTTACTCACTAAAAAAAAGTGAGTTGTCATATTTTACTTATATTTCCCTAAACATGCATATTCAAGCAACCAGGCATTGTTATATTTAAGTATTTCTACCCACCAAGCCAGGGGCAATTTCCATGTCAGAAGGCAGAAGTTGGCACAAGCATGAGAAGCACCTTGGCAAAGTTGTTTGGGTTTCTTCATAATGTACATGGCAAAAATTTCCATAAATGGGTGTGACCCCTCTTCAGTACTGATTCCACAAGTCACCATACCAGGCCATGTTTCTAGCCCTTCACTAAATCTTAGTAATACGCATATAATGCTGTGCTGGTGCACAGATTTTGTGTGGGGATCCAGTTCCCCACACTTGAGACCTCAGACTGAGGGGCTTTTTGGATGTTTGTTCTTGTCCATGTGTCTTCCTCTAGCATTTTGTTCAGGACAAAGCTTGTGGTTATTTTTCAAAATTTACTATTGCTAATAGAAATACAGGATAAATGGTGTAACACAGTAACTCTTGTGGTATTTTTTTAGTCAGGAGTTGTTATTCAAAGCTTCTGTCTTATTTGAAAGGTTGTCAGTTAAATTCCCCTTAGCTACACAAGAATCACTTTCTTTGCAAGCAGAAATTGCATGCAAATCTCAGGGTGTATTTGCTTTAAAGATCTAACTGTATACTCTGCAGCTAATTCACACTGCCTTTAACATATGAGCCAAAGCTAAATGATGTGTTCAGTGCCATGCCAAGTATTTGCTAAAAATATCAAAATATTAAATATGTGGACATAAAAATGACCTCTTGGCAAGGAGGAGACAGTCTGTCATCCCCACATAGCTTCAGCTAGCAGATGATAGTCTTAAATCTAGATCTTCTTTCTAAAAAAAGCATGTTCTCAGTTGCTGAATTACAGAGCATGTCGAAGAATCTCCCTTGCATATATACAATCCCTGTTTGTTCATCTGGGAAGCAAACCTGTAGTAGGTTGACCCTGGCTGGATGCCAGGCACCCACTAAAGCAGCTCACTCACTCCCCTCTGCAAATGGGCAGAGGAGAGAAAATATAGCAAAGGATTCTTGAGTTCAGCTAAGGACCGGGAGAGATCTCTAGCTGATCACTGACTGTCACGGGCAAAATAGACTCGGATTGAGGGTATTAATTAAATTTGTTACTAACAGAATCAGAGCAGGAGAATGAGAAGTAAAACAGATCTTAAAAAGACCTTCCTCCCACCCCTCCCTCTTTCCAAGTCTTACCTCCTCCCTTGCAATGGCTCAGGGGGGTGGAGAATGGGGGTTACAGTCAGTTGTTGCTTCTGCTGCTGCTCAGAGAAAGTAGTCCTTCCACTGCTCCCCATGGGGTCCTTCCCACAGGAGGTGCTCCTTCACGAACTTCTCTAGTGTGAGTCAATCCCACGGGCAACAGTTCTTCATAAACTGCTGCAATATGGGTCACATTTCCACAGGGTGCAGTCCTTCTGGCACAGGTTGTTCCACCGTGGGTCCCCCACAGGCCACAAGTCCTATTAGGAAAACCTCCTTCAGCGTGGGCTCCTCTTCCCATGGGTCAGCAGGTCCCTGCCAGGACTCTGCTCCAACATGGGCCTCCCATGGGGTCACAGCCTCCTTCCAGCATCCATCAGCTCTGGCGTGGGCTCCTCCATGGGCTGCAGGTGGATCTCTGCTCCCTGTGCTCCTCCATGGGCTGCAGGGGCACAGCTGCTCCACCATGGTCTTCACCATGGGCTGCAGGGGAACCTCAGCTCTGGCACCTGGAGCACCTCCTGTCCCTCCTTCTGCACTGACCTTGGTGTCTGCATTGTTGTTCACATGTTCGCACTCTGCTCTTCTGTGGCTGTAATGTTCATCTGCACAACAACACTTTTTCCTTCTTAGATATGTTATCACAGAGTCATTAGTATCATTCCTGATTGACCTGACCTCAGCCAGCAGTGGGTCCAGCCTGGAGCCAGCTGGCATTGGCTCTGCCAGACACGGGGAAAGCTTCTTACAGAAGCCACTCCTGTAGCCCCCAGCTACAAAAACCTGTCCACAGAAACCCAATACATATCCTCACCTCATTGACCCTGTCCTTTCCCCGGTGATAGTGTGCTGATCCTTTGTAATCATGAGAGTGTTCATCCATGAGGCATGAGGAATGGAGTTGCTGGGCTTCAGCAGTCAGTATAGAGTTCATGCCTTCACATCATCAAGAGGCAGTGTGGTAGCTGGTTCCCCAGAATCACTGGTCACCTGTCAGTCTCATAGCTGAGCCCTAGTTCTTCCTGCAGGCACTGTCAAGGAGCCCAGTTGTCCTGTGTGCAGCTCCAGAGCTTGGCACTGGTATGTATGCTGTGTCCTGCTCAGGACAGACCTCCTTCTGCCCTGCTCAAGTTCAGGAGCCAGCAGTCTTTCAGTTTATTGGAAACAGTAAGACAAATCAAATATGAAAGATCCAATTGACTGGTTTAGGGTTTTTGACTGTTCTAAGCACTTATTACATGTAACAAATTTCAGAAGTTCATTTCCACAATAACAAGATGCTTCGGCTGACATCAGTGGTCTACTTTATATAACCTTAGGCCTTAGGACAAGGACTGTAAAACACTGACAAGTGAAAGACATAAGGTAACATACTCTGTTAAAAACCAGGAAATAATCTGATGATTTCCCATCCAGTTCCCTACATACCCACACAAGAGTCAAAAGTACTTCTTAACAAGAAAATGTGACTATCAATGTAGACAAGAAATATTAAACAGTTCTCAGTGGACATCAGTTAAAATCTTGCCTTCATGTTGTACAAAGTAGTGGCAGAACATAATTCATCTCCATAGGTCTATAGGTATAAATTTTTTCTCCGAGGCAGGGTCCCTGCTTGCTGCAGGGACCCTCTGCCACATGCTGCCCAAAATGTGCACACACACTATCTTGATAGCAGTATAGGCCAAAATAGCACCAAGAAATATGGTGACAACTTAATCCCAGGGCCAGCAAGGCAGATGTCACCCCATGTCCCAGCCCTGTTTAGCTTACCAGCCCCAAAGCAGCACTGAGGCTGAGAGCAAGGAAACCCTCCTTGTTCTTCTCGCATACAGCTTATGCCTTTCATCTTGGCCACAGAGCTTCATTCCTAGAGACATTTGCAGCAAAAATTGAGGGAGAGGCAGGGAAGCTCTTGCTAATATATTTTTAATGCATGGGGTTGTGCTGAGTCAGCATCACTCTTCCCTCTCCTCAAAAACAGCAATGCGAAAAATCACTTATTTTCCCTGGGTGCATTTTAAAGGAGAATGATGCTCATTTGTGGAAAACATCTTGAATTTTTGAGAACTTGCAAAATAGACTGTAATTCTGGCAGATCACAGGGGAGGGGAAGTTTGTGGTTTTGAATAACACAAAGTGGCGCCAGCTCCTCTACATTTATTCCAAGGGAAGTTTTATTAACAGTTGGGAAATAAAATCTCTTGGATAGATTTTGGACCTCTTGGATACGATGTCCTCAACTATCACAGCAGCAGTTAGAGGGCTGACTGAGAGGTGATGTCCATGGGCAGAGCTGGGCACAGAAGGATTGCCATAATGACCCCACACAGGGTTGGTGCCTTGTGTTTGTTTGCTACAGATCTGTTTTGCTGTGCTGGGTGTTGTGCAGCTGCCCTGGAAAGAGGGAGTTTTGTATTTGGGTGGCCATGCACAGGAACAGGAGTGCTGCAACAGTGAAGGAGTGTCTGGAGCAGTGCACTTACCCAGCCAGCCTTTTGTGGCAGCACAGCTCTCTTCCACTGATTCAGGGTAGAAACCTAGGACAGAAGTTCACAAGTTAGGATTGGGGAACATCTGGTTCACATTTACCCAGAAAAGTCTGCATCAGACACCAACTGCTTGGACCGACAAAGAGAGGGAGC
Organism: Calyptomena viridis; assembly: GCA_013390005.1. Lineage (NCBI taxonomy): Eukaryota > Metazoa > Chordata > Aves > Passeriformes > Eurylaimidae > Calyptomena > Calyptomena viridis. The sequence goes on from WEIV01015525.1 coordinate 35,764, forward strand.
ATATTTCTTAAGTGTCTTCAGACTAGGCACAGTTTCTGAACTTGAAGTAATAAATTAGGGCTTAGGGAAACCATTTGAAATCAGATGGCTGAAACAGAGACATTCTCTGAGAAGACATCACTATTTATGTTAGCAATCTGTTTCTTCTGCCTTTATTGTGCCAATTTTTATAAGAATCTCCATACACACTTCAGGAAATATGTTTGGAAAGTTTGCTCAACTGCACCGTAAAACTGCAGGAGCCCTAAAATGCTCTAAAAATGATCTGAAATGTTACAGTATGGTGTGCACTGTCACTAGTGTAATATTAGAGCAATCACTTTCTCTCCATTTTCTTCAGAACATATTGAACCCACAAGCTGAAAACATGAACATGCCAGATGTTACCCTAATGTCCCACAAGATGGTGACAAAATAATTCTAATTATACAACACTTTGATTTGTGCTATATACAGACTTAGTGACTCCAAATATTTTCTTACCATGCAGTTGCATTAAACTCTGCTTATATAACATACTTTGGGCATATTTTAATAGCTTATTTATTTGGCAGAGGCTCATTCTCTTGAAGTACTTTGTTGATTGTATTTTAAATTAATTTCAGGACTACATAGCAAGTTTCAGTCCTCCCACATTAGGATTCACAAGTTCCCTAGATGATGAAGAAGGAAAAGCACTTTTATTGCTTTTGATCCATCCCTTTGCTAGACTGCTTTCCTCCCTCCCTCCCTCTCTCTGTGATTTTTTTTTGTGCAAGGTCTTATGATCCATGAATTCCTTCCTTTCTGAATTATGCATGAAAAAGGTGATGTGGTACATTAGGCATAAAAAAGGTGGCTATTGTAGAGAAGATACTTGCTCTTCAAAGGCAAGGCTAGGAACAAACCTGGTGGGGAAGAAGTGGGACTCTAGAAGCACAGGAGGTCTGGAAACCCTCTCCTCTATCCTTAATAGTTTATTAGACTTCCCTTTTAACTATGAGCATTTTGGCCTTGTTTCTTCATTGGGCAACTAAGTGTTGAAACCTGAATTGGGGCCTAAAATGCAGAATTTGCCTCTTGGAAATTGTGCCCTCAAATTGAGCACTGGAGTTGGAGCAGGCATTTCACATTATAAACTGCTGGTCTTTGAAGAGTAAAGGTATTGTCCAATATTAGAAACAGTTGTTTCCCTGTATCCTATTGTTTTAGAAACACTAAAGGCAACACAGCCTTTTTTCAGCCTGTCAAGGGACAATGAATGCCCTATAAATACTAACTCTTCATTTTGGTGAGGGCAGGAGCTGATTTTCATAGATTGAAAGGCTCTGGCCTTTCAGATGCCTGAAAAAGATTGTAAAGAAAATACAATCCCAGCTGTATCCATAAGTTTCTGTCAGTAGATGGCAAGATCAGATTAGTCCTTTGGCTAAAACTTACAGACTCATTTCAGCAGTTTGAAAGCCATAGGATCAGATTTTCCAAGGTGTTCTCTCATCTAATTCCCAGTGATTTAAATATGAATTTGGTGTCTAAATATGTTCTAGTTCTGGCCAGGAGTAGCACTTAAAAATTACTTATTCATTCAGGAGCCACAGCTTTTGTGATAAAACAGGGATGTGCAGAGACGCCCAGCTTGTTCCAACCAAGCTTGTTTGACTATCAGATGTGATGCGTCAGCCTGTGCAGGAAAATCAGCTCTGCTGAGGCGTGTACCTAGATTGCCTCCAAAATCTCACCTCCCACCCTCTGCAGAGATATTTGCTGTGAATTTCTTTCCTATGGATTTTGGTCACAACCAACACAGGCTGATTGTGATGACTTTTAACACTGTATTTGAGTTTCAGTTGGATTTTTTGTAGCAATATTTTGCTCCTAGCCTGGGAGATGGAATGCAACCAGTTAGAGAAACACACTTTGATGGCAGTGTAAGTGGCAACAAGTGAGATGTTTTGAACACAGGGACAGCCTTGTCCTCAGCAGCAGTAGCTTAGTAGGACTTGGCAGGACTTATAATTTTCCCACTTTAAATCTAATTTTAAGGATTATTTTCCCTCTCTGTCTCTCTCTCCCTCTCCTCCATCTCTGAGTCTCTTTCTTCAAGTGCTGTGTATTTTCCATCCCATACCTGCTCCATGGCAAACTCCCACGCAGGTGCATCTTAATGTATGTTGTTCCACACCCCTGCTGTTGTTTGATGCTGCATTTTACACCTGACAGTGGAGGAAACCCTGCCCTCCCCTGCTGGCACAGCCATGCTGTATGAGTTCCTGCTGTCTACACCCACTTCTAGCATGTTTTTACACATAAGCAAAGCGAATAATCACAAGCATAACCACACTTGTTTGGAAGTGGGCTATTCACATTTGTATAATTTTCATATAAGAAGCTAGATGACTAAACCCATGTTCAATATATAAATAAATGTCCTAATTTTAAGCGTTTGTCATTCCTATGGCCTTTGTAGATATTATTTAGTATCTTTGTCTTTGGCACTCAACTGATAAAGTTTTGGCTTATGTTTCCAGAGACCTGTAAGAAAGCTCACTTGTGTGTCATTATTTTAAAGGTATAATACAATGATCTGAAAGCAGTCCTGGGCAAAATATCAGAGTTACTGATGAAGGGTTCTCTTTGTAGCACGATGCTATCAGCCGTGCCAGTTTATATGGTTTTATGGAAAACAATTCATCAGACTCATATAGTACCATTTTTCAAGGTATTTTAACAGAGAAGTTGTAACAAAATAAGGCTTTTCGATAAAGGTTTCAAGATGATAAAATTATTTAGGCTTCTGCAGGGCATTTAACATAATCCTTGTAAATTTTTTCATTAGCAGAAGCAACAAAAATACAACTGCAGAAGAGAAAACATCTTCAGATGTCTATTTTTTGAGTCAGGCCCCATAGGACCTAGTTCTTGGCCCTATACAAAGGGAAAAATCATTAAGCTGAGAATGAAAAGTGCCACATAAAATGCAGAGCCCTGCCCCTCCATTCCTAGTCAGCTTTCCAACTGGAAGGCTAACTAGATCAGGTTGCTCAGGATCTCATCAGATATTTGAGTTTTTAACATCTCCAACAATGGAGATTCCATATTCACTGCAGTGCAAGAGTGCTATCAAAGCGGTCATCACCCCAATCCACTCTGTCTGTTCCCAAGCATTTCCCATACTTTATGTCTTTGGAAATGGCTTCTGGAAGGAACAGCTCCATAACCTTCCAGTATGTAAAAGGCAGCCACAAAGAGTATGGAGACTCTCTCTCCACAAGGAACCACATAGAGAAGACAAGGGACAACTGGTACAAGTTACACTAGGAGAGGTTTCATCTTGGTATAAGGAAGAAATTATTTTAGTGAGAACAATCATTTACTGGAATAACCTCACCAGGTTTTCTGGAATAACCTCCCCTCCTCCAGTGATCCCCCATCATTGAACATCTTCAAGATGTGATTGGGTAGGGTGCTAAATATCATCATCTACTCTCCCTTTCCCACAAAAGGTTGAACCAAATGATCTTTTGAGGACCCTTCCAATCTGGGATGTCCTATGATAATGTGATTTTAATTTACAGGCTTTGAGATGAGTAGATGTGGCAGTAGGGAAAGAGGTTCACATCCTTCCACTGTGCTTCACAGTCTGGTGAGAACACCAGCCTTTTCCTCACAAGTTGGCAGGCTGGGTGCGAAATGCAGCCTGCTCTGTGCTATGGCCCAGGTACATGTATATATCCCATGTACAAGGATGGGAATTTCTGGCAGGAGAAGTGGTTGTAGGGGGACAGAAAGGGGACAAGTTGTAACTCCTTTAACTGCTGTGGCAGGATCTGGCAGTGCTCTGCTGACAGAGTCCTTCAGCATGGCAGAGGGTCTGGCATGGTATGGCAATGCCATTTCCTCTGTATCTTCAAACCTGAACTCTGTCATCACTGCTGCTGGCTCCCTCACCTCTCAACTAAAGAAAAAAGACTTATTTCTGAAATTTCTGGAGCAAGACATTCTCTGAAAGCTGCCTTTTGCTGATCCCACCCTGAAAACACATAATGTTGAGCATTTTAGAACATGAGTGAAGAAAAAAAGCTCAGTGCTGGATTAAAGCCACTTTTGGCAAAAGATAAAAGACAGTCTCTCTCTCCCTCTCCTTTTCTCTCTCTCATACACACAGACAAACAGGAAGAAAAGCTCTCAGGGGCACAATCAATTACAGCTCATATCTCTTCTGAGCTGTCAGAGATAGTCTCTGGCACTGGCCCTGCTGGAGTGCAAACCCAAAAGGGATTTCAAAACCAAATCTTCAGCTGGTGTATACCTTGTATACCAGTAAAGCCCACAGCAATTTGTGAAACATGAGGAAGACGACTAATACATGATGATACATAAGCACAAGGAATATATTTCTCTTAACTGAATTTCTTCTGGTCTTTTGTAGTGAGCTGACTGAAACAAAGGCTCTGCTGTTTCATGCTGCTTATGAAAAGTTTAAAGTTTTTGGAAATTTGATTCATTCTCACCAGGACAGACATATCTTTACATGCACACATATGTACAAATGCAGATACAAATAGGAAATTCTAAAAATATCTGAAATGGAAAATCCAACATCCAATATGAAACACAGACCTGCCTGCTGGTGTATGAGCTTATCCATTCTGCTACTGCTGGAAGTGGCTGTAAAACTGGCCTGAGTATGAATAGCAAACTCAGAGGGATATACCACAGGAAGGTATCATGAAAAAGTCACCAGACCTTCCTCAACAGAAATGGCAAAATGTATTTTATCAGTTACTACTGGGAAGCATGACTCAAGTGCAAATATTTGCAACCAACCCAGACTTAAATATTTGTTCTCTTATCACGGGATCAGCATGAGGTCATCATGACAGCCCTGTAAATCCAGACACATGACTAACATGAACGACAGGGGGCTTCCCTCCAGTCATGTAGGAAAATGCCATGTTGACTTGATTTGGTTATACAAAACACTGGGACAACTAATGATGATTTTTCTGTAGGGATATGTGTGTTTAATGTTGGAGAAGGATTGAAAACAAGGCGGGCTGAAAAGTGGTGAATCAAGACCCATCCTCACCTAGGATATGTTTTGGGTTTGTTAGGAGCTGAGCAGTCACTGTAAAAGCCCCATCCCTCAGATTCCTTTCAGGTTCCAAAGCTTCCTCTGGCATCAACAGAGTTAAAGGACTACACACAGTTAATACATGCCCTGAGCCCACAGGGACCATTGTTGAGGTGATGTGGGTCTTGGCATCCCCTGTATGCCGCAGTACTAGGAGGCAGGCATCACCTCCTGATAGTGCCAGTGGGGACTTGTCACATCACTGGTCATGGCGGGGAACTGGGCAGAGGATGCTTAGACCAGACCTGCCACTGACAGAGATGTCCAAGAAATCTCATCCACAAGGCATCTCAGAGAAAGGTGCATGGCAGATGCCTCCTCAGCTCGCAGCTGGGGTAAGGCTTTCTCCTTCTGCAAAGCACCAGTAAAAGCTTTGAGTGAGCAGAAATCAAAATTTGCTCACAGTTGTGTTAGAAGAGAGAGAGTAGGACTAGACAGTGATTTGTCATGAGTTAACTGATGTCAGTCCTAAGGTTTGTAAGGTACAGAGGAACTGACATGTTAAAGTGACATTAAAAATATTTGAAATATTTTTATAATGGATAAGTGTTACCATCCATTACTCCACTTCAGCTTTTGGGTCAATGTCTGAGGGCAAGCACAGTATTTCAGTCATTTCTCTGAATGCTTGCACCAGAGAAACCACAAAGACCATGAAAGTTATACAAATTTGTTAGACTTTTATACCATAGACCCCAAAATTCCATGTAGACGCTTGTGAAGTTTCTTGTAAAGGATGCTTTCTGGGTGTATTTTGGGCCCCAATGGCTGCAAGGTATCTCCTTTTTATGCTAAATTCAGCTGGGGGCTGTATGTGGGTCTGTGAATGCTTGAGCAGACCAGGAGTGCACTAACGTGCTGCTCACAGCTTCTTTTGCTCTCCCTCTAAGGCCTTCCTGACACTTCAGGCAGAAGCCAGCAGGTAGTGCAGGGCTGTGCAATATCGCTCTCTGTCTCCAGCAAGTTCCTTCTCCCTTCCCACTCATCCCATTCTCAAGCCTCATGCAAAGGTGTTGCTTATTCATTTTGATGTTATATTCAGTTTATCTTACACCCTTCTCAGATATTCATTTTTGGCCTTGCTGCAGATTTTTGCAATTTGAGCACAAAGGTGCTGTGTGTGGGTGTGGGGAGGGAAGTGACAAAAATTAAGAGCCTGGCTCAGGGGACAGCAGGGACACATCTCACCCAAAGGGCCCTGGGGAGATCCTTTGGTTTTTGGGAGTCCAGAAAGTCTTGACCAGAGTGATAGAATTGCAGTAATGACTAAAAAAAGTCAGTTTAATGTGGCAAAAAATACAAACTACAAGTGTAAATTAGAAGTGTAAATCCTACTCAACATCTCTTTAGATCTGGGGCAAAGATTTGAGCCACATGTTTGATTACAGTAATGGAATATTTGAACATTGCTTGTAGTTAAGATTAATCTTCACTGTACTTGGTACCTCGGTATCTACAAAGGGCTAGAAATCCCTGCATTACAAGCCTGGGCAGCTTGCATGGGCAGAGGAGCCCAAGGGTGGTGTTGGTTTGGGGAAAGGAGTCAGAAGCTGATCTTTTGTTTCTGAGGTGGGGCTGAAGGTTTCTGCGGTTATAGAAGAGAGACCTGCTAGGGCAGTTAACAGCCTGGTTTCCAATAATCAGACTTTTCTAAGGGTTAGGATGGAGTAATTTCAAAATCATTTTGACATGCAATTCTTGGCAGATCCTGTCACCCATGTCACCCCTACCTCACAGGGCAGGACTGATTTACCCAGTCCAAATCAGGATGCCAGGGCTCTATCTGTGGCTGTGGCCATGCTCCTGTCCCAAGGAAGAACTTGCAAAACTTTACTCACTCAAATTTTCACTAATTGTTACTGATGGTTAATATACGCATGCTTCAAACTGTTGGGTGTGGCACCTTTGTGTGTCACTTTTCATGTGATCACCGCAGAGCATGGCAGGAATTGCCGAATTCAGTGAGGTTATTGAAATATGATCCTTTGAGGAATATAGAGAAGAATAATTTGGGAGGGGGGAGCTTAGTCTTGCCTTTTTTTTTTAACTGTTTTACTAAATATTGTGGGGCATGTTGTGGAAAAATTTTAGCCATCTGTCTAACATATACTAGTATGGTGGAGACTGTGTTAAAAATAAAGTCCCAGGTTGTCCTCTGCAGAAAGTTAATAAAAAGAAGGAAGTGAAAGACTGCTCATTATTTTTAATGACTTTGCTTTCCAGCAGAGTGCCTGTATCTCCTTGCCTTTACATTCTGCCTTAATTCAGTTCATTACAGCACATTCAACTGCCCTGTAGAATGATGGCTTTGTTCTAAAGTACCAAATATATCAAGAGGCCCCTGGCTCAGCCTGGCCAGGCTGTTAATCACAACCCCAGTGCCAGGAGAAGGATGTCAAGAAGAGCCTGATGCATGGCAAGTCCAGCCCGGATGGCTGGGAGCTCTTTGGCAGGGAGATCCATGACAGGCACTAGTGCTGCTGAATGCTATGTGCAAAGCTGTCATCAGGATCGATTAAGTGGTGCTTGGTGACTGCCTGGATGTTTTCTGTGTGCACGTCTCTACATTTGTCTCTCTTACTGACTCCACCTGACATTAACCTCTCATTCCTTGTCAACAGATATTTGCTTTATTAACTTTAAAATATAGGATGCATTTTGCAGTTCAGAGATGAAGATTCATGAATGTCTGATTCAGAGCATAGTCCCACGAAAAGCATCCAGAGTATCCAGCTACATCTGCAGGCTCCTTCCAGCTAGCAGGTAGAAAAAATGAAAGTAGAAGCTGTGTTTCCAGATTTGAAAACAGCTAGCTTTTCTCAACAGCTTTGCTTGAAAAAATCCATGCCGTGGTTCTCTTAATGTGAAATTTTCCCGATATGCTCATTGATAAAGCAAGGCCTGTGTTACAGCCAGGCTACAGTTACAATGATTCTTTGTAAACAAGATGTGTATATTCTAGTGCTCAGAGGAATCACTTAAAAGGGGTCCAAAGCCAGGCTCCAGGGCCTTTGCAGGTTTTTTCTTAGCAGCTTCTCACAAACTCGATTTGCCAGCAGATTTTGTTGTCATGCTCTGCCTCCTCTTCTTGCTTACTGATGGGTGAGGCCCTGCAGAAAAACCAGCATCTTGCATCTTATATGTAACAAGAGTACAAAAATTTCAAACACCGTGGAGAAGCTGCTGCATGGCTTGGGGCACCAGCAGGGGATGCAGAGAGACCTCACACAGCTGTGCTCACAGCTGGAGTGCCTCCCTAGAGCTTTCCACAGCTTTCATATAGCTGCCACTCTTGGTCTCAGCTGCTGCTGCTGGGGTGTGCTGGTGTCAGCTAGGGTAGAGTTAATTTTCTTCACAGTGGCTAGTACGGAGCTGTGTTTTGGATTTGTGCTGAACACAGGGTTGATAATACAGGCATGTTTTTGTTATTGCTGAGCAGTGCTTACACAGAAACAAGGCCTTTTCTGCTTTCTGTACTGTCATTCTGGAAAGGAAGTTGGGAGTGGGTAGGAGGCTGGGACAAGATACAGCCAGGACAGGTGACCCAAGCTGAGCAAGGGGATATTCCAGACCATATGACATCGTGCTCACTGTACAAAGCTGTGGGGAAGAAGGAGGAAGGAGAAGTTTGGAGTGATGGTGTTTGTCTTCTCAAGTAACCATTATGTATGTTGGAGCCCTGCTCTGCTGGGGATGGCTGAACACCTGCCTGCTCATGGGAAGCAGTGAATTAATTCTTAGTTTTTCTTTGCTTGTATGTACAGCTTTTGCTTTCCCTATTAAACTGTATTTATCTCAACCCTTGAGTTTTCTGGCTTTTACCCTTCCAGCTCACTCCCCAATCCTGCTGGTGGGGGAGTGAGTAAGTGGCTTTGTTGGGCTTGGTGTTGCCTGGGGTCACGACATGGGGGTGCACGATGTAGGAAACTGCAGTGGGGAATTCATGACGCCAAGGACCATCCAAAACAAATGATGAACCATTGGGACAACCGGTCTCATGACCAGCCTGGCCAACAGAAGGAGGATTTGGTTTTCCTGAGGTTGCAACAAGGGTTGGATGTGATATCAAGGAGCTGATGCTGATCCTTTAAATTCTAGGCACAGAAAACTAGCTGATATTTTGAATTTGCTTACCATTTAACACAGAACAAGACCAAAACAAATTTATAGTGGCTAACCACATTTTTTCTGCCTGTCTTAATCCAGGAAATGAAAACCATGACCAGAAGTGTAGTCCCCTTGTCTAAACACTGGCATTCTGGTGTTTATAAAAGAGGACTCCACCATGATTTTTCCCAACTGCTAGAGGAGTGAAACAAGAGCATTAGTCAGGGAGGAAAATGAGCTTGTTTCTGTTTGAAAACTTAGCAAAGAGTCAGGCAGAGCTTTCTTTGAGGTAGGACGGGTTGGTTGTTTGTTTTCCAGCTCCACCAAACACCAAACTTGGCTGTAACCTGATAAGATGTTACAAAGCACTCTTCTGTCTCTAAATTAATGAGAGAAACATTTGATAGATGGCTACTGGCAAGCTAATTAGAAGAGAAGGGATTCACTGGATTGAAGAAAAAAAAAACAAAAGGAAGGGAATCAAAATGCTCAAGCAGATCATTTAAGGTTCTCACTCAGGGAGAGAGGGAGTAACTGGTTTCACTTCCCAGACGCTAATCCTGCTCTAATTGACTTATTATTGGAGTCTGAAAGAAAACAATCCATGTGACTGTGACAGCAGAGCCAAAGAAGGCATGACTGTAGCTGCTGAGAGGAACGTGGGGAGACAATAGGTTGCAGTGTGTGAAGTGACACGGGATAACATGTGCAGATCTCAATGGCATAAGAGCTCTGACTGGGCACACTGTTTAGCGTTACACTGTGGGTGGGGTGCGCTGAAAGAGGCTCATGATTCATTTTGTCTCAGTGGTTTCAAACACTTTCTTCTGTGAGAAAAAAGCTCAACCTCTGCCCAAACGCAGATCAGAAAACCAGGGATCGCATTTTACAAAAAACACAATGTGGGAACTATAGCTTATTCATGAACTACAAAAAACAAATGACATATTTACAAACCGAACTTGGGACTGCAAGATCCTGGGTTCGTGAAAGGTGACGCTATGCACGTGGTACAACAGAGTTTTAAGGTATATGAAAATACAGTGAGTCTGGGAGCCATACAAAGGCTGAAGAGATTTGCATTTTTTGGCATTGGGAAAATTTGTTGTGCTTTCTGTTAACATGGCAAGACTGTTTTGAGCCCCTGGTTTGCATAATTAAAATACATAGCTAGAAAGGAATTCGAATTTGGGCTACATTACACTGGGGAAAATACATTCAGTTTTGACCATATTGCTTGACAAGGACTTTTTGGTATTAGAAATGCACTGAAGATGTAATATTACTAAAAGAAGTATTATTAAAGAACTATTATGGAACACCTATGGGATACAATTCATTATCCAGAAGAACTTTCAAATAAACAGACATGAATGCATGATAAATTACAATAAAATTCCAGTGGAATCGCATCTTTCTTCCATAACAGGGCAGATGACCTCATCTCATGAATGTTATTACTGTGACTACCATAGCTCTCCAGGGAAGTTTGAAAGGCAGAGTGACCTTCAAGCATGGTTAGATAGTACAAGAATATGATAAATTAAAGAAATGAAGCACAGGGGAAGAAAATCCAGAAAACAGTATAATTGTGTAGAAAAATACTTTCCTGCTCTTCAGAAAAACTTTAATTTAAGAGATATTTTCATAATGGAAATGAATGTAAATGCCTTCTCTCCAGAATGACTTGAAGGGAATGAGAAAGTGTTGAAGCAGGTGACTATTTGATGATCCCATCAGATATTTTATTAGTAGCTATGGTTTGCAAGGAAGGTGTAAAAGTCTGGTATCTTATGTTGAACCAGGCTTTCTGAAACTTTGGGTAGACTTTTAAGTAGAGTTAAAAAAATTAGTCTAAAATTAGCTGACCAGAAGTATTTTACCTTGTTGAAGTATGTGTATGTGCAGGCAATGGGCATTGGTTAATAAGGGAATGTAGAAATAAGGGAAAAGCTTATTGGAAAGCAAGGAGACATCACTGAAGTTTGCAATTTCACTGGGATATAGCTAAAAGGAGTCAAAAAATGAGAAATGCTTATCTCTGAACACAGCATGTATTACAATTCACACCAAAGGTGAGGTAACTGAGGTTCTTGTTAATAATAGATTTCTTGGGGTGGATTAAAGTGAAACAGCACTAAATGATCGGTGTATATAAATACATATATGGCAGGTTTATCTCAAAACAATTCGATTGCAATGGAAAGGCATGTAGCCATTTTGGTTACTATCTGTAGAAATACAGCAATATAAAAACATAAATAAAAGCACTTAAGAAAATGTACAAGGAAAAGAAAGAAAGAAAGAGAAAGAAAGGATAAGACTAAAAAGATATCACCACCTGTGGATGCAGTGATGAGATCTGACTGTTGCAATTTCAATGTCTGTTGGTTGAAGTGATGGTAAGTCTTGGTTTGTCAAGGGTGGGGGAAGCCCACAAAGCACAAAGTTCAATGGGTTAATATATGCTCAGGTTCAGATGGGAATGCCCAGGTACTTCCCTTGGGGGGGAATTTGACACTGATGTTACACTGTGGATCACATGCAGTCCTCTGATGGAAGGCCCCAGAAATGAGTCTGGGGGTTCTCTGCGGTCTTGGATGGTTTATGAGATCTTCTGTGACAGCTGCCTCTCACATCATTGTAGTTGATCCAGTTATGCCCCACCAGAAGGGATGATGGGCCTGGATGATGCCCTGTCTTCAGGCCTATGTGTGAATGTACCAGTATTCCCCAGAGAGGAGTTTTCACACCTGAGCCAGTTGTGTAAGGAATGTCATTGGCATGACAAAAAACACTAACATACCTCTCATTGGCCTCTTCTCTTATCTGGCTCAAAACCCAGGCTGTAGCCTCTGATGATGGATGCACACCCCCTCTGCACCTGGGCTGTTACCTTGCACACTGTCAGCAAAGCACCCACTCTATGTGCAAATGGTAGATTGTTAGAGTCATTAACCATTAACATTTCAGTCTCTCACAGCATGTTGTAGACAGAAAATGAGATGTGTCATCCAGGTGAGTTCAGGGACTCGTTTCACTTCACTGATTCAAAGTGAGAACACTTCTGCCAACATTTGGGGCTCTGCTTGATAACTGAGTTCCATCTGCAGTTTGTCAGGGAGGGCTTGTAATTCTAACATCTGCTCCAGAACCATGTTTTCTGGTGGCACAGACTAAGAAATAGATTTGAAAATTTTAGTCAAGTACTCTGAAGCTAGAAAATTTCAGAAATTCTAAAAATCCTCTCAAACTTTGGCCTTACTGCAGACTTCTTCCTGTGAAAGAACTATCTGCTGTACCACACAGTAGAGTAAAAAGACAAAAATAAACACAGGTGGTAGAGTCAAGGGAAAAAGCTCTCAGAGAAATTGGCACATTTCTCACTTATTAGGACATTTCCTTGATTTTAAGCATAATTTATTCTGTTTCAGCTGCATGGTTTCTGCACATTTCCTTCGAAACATCTGTAATTCTTTCTGGCAGACATCTGAGGCAATACAGTGCAGTCTCAACTGGGAACAGCATCCTAGGAAAGTGAAAATATCCCGAAGCTGTAAAGAAAATAAAATTAATAAGTTAGCTTTGAAGGGCTTGAAAAAAAACTGGACTGGAGCAGAGATAAGTGAAATCATCTCACCGAGTGACTTAAGCAAGGAGGAGGAGGAGGCTGGTGTCAGCCCACCTGTGGGCGTGGGAGAGATGTCCTTTCTCAAGCCTCTGGAACACATCAAACCCCATTTCTGGTGGACTTGTCTTTCGTAAATGACTGAATTCTAAGTGAATTATAATAAGGGTGAGATATGAACCCTCTTCAGTGAAATCCACCCAGGAGACAGAAACTGTAGTGGAAGAGTCAATTATTTGAAGATTACTAATGCAAAGCCCTGAAACATGCTTTGGTCCTGCCAATGGCTGCAGGATCATTCATTTCCCCAGGAGAGGACTCCAGCACAAACAAGGCACACAAGCTGCTTAGCCGGACCAAGTCTGGTGGTTCAGCAAAGGCTGAGCATCAAACAAATGCCAGGACTACACTGTCGTCATCCTGCACAGCACAGGGTAGCCTCTCAAATCCCATCAAACTGACAGGTTTGTGCAGTGCAGAGACATGCAGAGACACTTGCCAAGATTTAAAAGCAGCATGGCCACATCAGCATAGGATCCTGGCTGGCCTAATTAAAGATGTGGAACTAATTAGGTCAGTCACAGAACCATATTGATTACATGGTGAAGACACATCTAGATGTGCTAGTGGGATAACATAGTATTGGATTTGCATGTTACCCAGGTAAATCAGACCCTCTATTCCCTGTCACTGTCAGTGCTTGCAAGCACTGCCTTCACATGGACTTCAGTGCTGCATTGTGTTTTATTTTTCTTTAATATTATCCAGAACTAAACAGTCATCTCCCTGTTTCGCAGGCACGGTTCCTGAAATAAGATTAACTTTGTCTCCAGGGGTCACTTTCCAGCCAGCAAACCAAAAGCTGTGCAGGAGAACGAAAACAAGGCAGAGAGAGAACAAAAATCAGGCTGTGTTGCAGACCTTCAATTTATGATATGAAAACATTTCAGAGCTTTTTATGGGGAAATAGTTAAACCCACAGATTAGGATTTTTGTGTTCAAGCCCTCCATGCTCATCTAACTGCACAGAACTGATATTTTCCCAGTCAGAGCTGTCCCCAAGCATCCAGATTGCATGGATCCACTTCCCAATGGATCCTACCCCAAAGCTTTCTTTGTCCAGACCAATCCAGCAGTGCAGCACCCTGACAGAACCCTGCTAGCTTTGCAGACCTGGCTCTGAAGATGGTAGCCTAACTACAGTAACCACAGGGGATCCGTCCTCCTGGTAGTTCTTTGTGCGGCCTCCATTTGACTTAATCTCATCACCTAGGACATTTTGAAAGGACAGACTTATTTTCTTTTCCTATATTATTCTAGAGGGACTGTGAAAATGTTAATATTTATGAGTCCGACTCGCTGGGAAATCAGACTTCTTCATATCACAGTGTAACTATTTTGAAGATCCAGTTTCAAGAAAAAGTGAAGCCCAAGATCCGAGCGGGGCTGAGAAAAAAGGGAATATTTTATCATCTATGATCTCTCTGATCAAAGCAATACCAAAAGCATTTCTCTGTCTGCAGAGAAAAAAAAGAGGAATGTGGAGTAGGCAGAAAAACTATTACTATGCGTCTGCACTTCTGACTCTCCTCCCCGCTGAAAAAGAACAGCTCAACCTTTCAGTCTGCAAGCATGTGCAGGCATCTACATTTATCATGCTGTGAATGTCTCTATTTTATTCCATTACAGTTTGTAAAGAAATGCAAATGGACTGATTAAGCAAAATTACTGTATTCTCCTCTCCCTCCATGGAAAAGATGCCAAAGCTGTTTTACTAGAGAGCAGACGAGAGGGGGCACTCATGGATTTCCTACATCAGGGCCTTGCTTTATGCTATGTTGGTAGGAAATGTATCTGAAAGAGTCCTTGTTGGAAAGGGTTCCGGAAAAATACCAAATTAACGTAATACCATAAAGAAGCAGAAAATTTGTCAGAAAGGGAAAGAGTTAAAACGGAGGTGCGTGGATAACACTGGAAGACACCCTGGTCCATTGCTTTGGGAGCCCTGCTTCGGTGGGAGGACGGGTTGCTGCAGGAACAGGGCTGGAAGATCCTATGACAGTGAGTAAAAGGCTGGGTCCAAAGCTCTGTCCAAGCAGTGAGCTAAAGCTGGTCTTAGACCCCTTACAAGCCTTTAAATTTTCATAGTAATGAAAAAGTGCCGGGTAGGGGCTGAGAGAAGATGTAAGAGATATAGCTCATCGGGCAGTCTTCATTTTACTAATTAAACAGTTTTAGTTGCCTACATAGGGTCACTCAGGAAAGTTAAATAAATCATTCAGCTAAAGGTGTGAAGTCAATTTATGTAAGTTGCAGCATATTTAAGCTGCATGTGAATGGATTCATTCAGGGTAAATAGCCTTAGATTATTACAGCTTAATTTTCTAGATTAGCAGAAAGAAAATATGTTTTGATAGCAAAATAAAACAAGATGAAGGGAGAATAAGCATCCATTTAGTAAATTAGTCCCACATCTATGGTCTGTCTTTTTTTTTTAGCAACAGAAAATCCAAATCTACCTAGATAGACAAATAAAATTTATCATGCATTATAAATATTGTCTAACAACCTTAGCTGCTAAAGGCTTTAAGAAACAGAAAGTGTGTTAAGACAGCTAAGTACGAACACTCATGGTGTTTGCTATGCCATTACCAGTCCTTTTGCTGCCCCTATTACTCTATCAGCATCCCCACTGGTGCTGAACCATACCCCTCCTGCAAACAGTGAGGTCGGTTATGTATGAATTCACTTCTAACTAACACAATTTAACTAAATTAGCAGATAGTTATCAGAAACATAACTAGTTCTTGTATTAAAAACTACATTTATTTTCTTAGTTAAATGAAACATCGATCAATCAAAAACTCTGCCTTGCTCAGTAAGTTTGCCATCTCTGCCCTTCACTCACCCTTAGGCTCACCTCAACTTTTTCTGTTTGAACCAGTTAAATGAACCATGCTTGTGTCTCTTTTCCCTTTTGTGGGCTTCCCCCACTGGTGTCATCGTTGTCCCAGGCTCTTCAAGAGCTTTACTCTCCTGTAAAAATGAAGAACTTCTGATACTACAACAAAACATGTGAAACTAAGATAAGGTATGTGCTGGTGGACACCAGTTTGTGAAGTGTACCTGCTTCACAAGAAAAGCTGATTTCTGAAAATCATCAGTTTCCTGCTACAACTTTGTAGACTTCTCATTAAAACCAAGACTGAGATTATCTAAACAAGGGAGTTCTACTTAAAATCATTTGCTTAAAATCATTACTTCAGGATGAAATTGGGTTAGGTATGGAAATATTGTACAGCATAGATGCGATAGTATTATAGCTCTTAACTTTTTAAACTATTGCTCATATGTAAATGGATTTTTCATTGGACTCCTCTAATGTTGAAAATAAAGTCCTACTGCAGATTTTTCCCCAAAACATCCTAGCTGCAAATGCACTAATGTACTCAAGGGTCATATTCCCCTTTGAAAGGAGGAAAAAATATCAGCCTTGATTTAGCAAATTTCTGACCTATTTTAACAAGATGGGTTTGGAAATGTGTTGCTAAATTGAGTATTACAGAGTTTCCATGACTCTTAGGGGAAATTCCACAGGAATGTGAAAGTGGGAGGAGCAATCCAATGAGAAAATGAAAGCATCATAGTAACACTGAGATGTTTAGGGAATTCACTTTAAAAAAGAGGTAAACTCCTGTTTGGGGAGAAAAGTCAGTCTGAAATGATATTACTGAAAGTTAGAAACTACAAATGTGGCCTAAAAACCTCACACCCCATGATCCTGTCCCTAGTTTAGAGGCAATGTGTAATCTCTGTATAACACATTTTCTCTGTGAGACTGATTAGATACTCTGCATAAAACTAAGATATTACTAACTACAGGGATCACTTAAGGAAATGATACAAAATATTTAAAACAAGAATCTTGTGGTGGTTGTGCACAATCTTTTCAGTAATCTAAGCAGAAAACTGTTTGCTCCTTAATTTATATATATATATATATTTATACATATTTATAAATAATACCCTTTTCCTCCAATAAACTGGTAGAAGTGTTATGTCACATACAGGAATTATACAGTAGAAGGCAACTGGGTTGAGGCATATAGGCTTTGTCACACCACATAATTAAAAAATCAGGCTATTTCTCCAACCTGTTTATCTAACAGTTCAGTACTAATTTCAGTGTCATTGCTGTAAACTCACAATGTTTTGAAACCAGAGTAAATATAGCAGAAATAGCATTTATTCCAAGGAAAAGCATATGAAATGTATTCGTGAACTAATTTTTTTAGGCATTTTAACAGTGAACTTGCTCCTGGATTCAGAGAAAATTCACTCAATCTAGAAGTCAACTAACTTTCAAACTATCTTCTTAAGGTCTGGGCAGAATCCCAGGTTTTATGGGAGAACAATGTCATGCCATACTAAGCAATCAGGAGGCTTTCTGGAGAAAAGAATTTGCATTTGCTGAAATATATCTAAGGGATGAAGTTAAGAACCAAAACAGGACCAAACCAGATGCTTTGAGCCTTCAGACTGAAATTACTTACCTTATCCCTATAATTACCTGCAGTAAATCAACAGAATAACTATATATTTTATTTATTTGGGGTTTTTTTTAGGACAGTTAGTTGCCATTTAAAACGAAGACATTTAAAAATGCTCATAACCTACATATGGGCATAATTTAGGATTTATGTCCCTTCTTCCAGGCAACAAACTATCTAAGATCTTCTCTTCAGCACTTGCAAAGATTTTTTCACTCAGCCACAGTCCTGCCAGTCTTCAAGGCACCATCCTCTGTTCTTCTAACCCCATAAATCCTCTGTTCTTCTAACCCCATAACACAGGAGCTATGTTGCCAGTGTCACAAACCCTCTGGTTTGCCCAGAGTCTATCAGTGTATGACTGAAAACTACTAGAAATGCAGATGCAGCACAGTGTTCACCAGCCTCCCCTGCGAGGCAGGGACCCAATGCAGCTGTGCTCTCGCTCCCTCATGGCTCTCTGCCTCTGACAACCTCTCTCACCTGGGCCATGTCCCTCTTCCTGCCATTCAACCCCGTTTTCCTTCCAGAATAAGAGAAGGAGGTTTGCAGAACATCTTGGACGTGTCCAAGCTCAAGCCCTGGGAGGTCATAGCCCCGTGACCACAATTCCTCAGACTTAGTTTCATCTGCAGCAACAAATAGAACCACAGCATTATTTCCAAGAAGAGAGAGATCAAAACTGTTCAGCAGGGAAGCAACACAAAAAGGTGTCTGAATTCTTTACAGGATAGCTAAATGACTATTTGCGGAAGGAGACATCCTTTTTCCTAAGAATTGTTTCATGTTAAATCACTGAAAACTCACAGTCAACCAGTTGAGGAAGAACCATAGAAGTCCTGCAAGGTACTGTCATTGACCTGCTTTCAGGCAGAGCTCAGCATTAATCAACTCCGTCCAGCATTGGGTATGTAACAGTTGCCTCAGAGCTCAAATTTTTTCCCACATGTTTTTGTTCTATCCTACAAATTAGACACATTTTAAGAAATTAAAGTATGGTGAAGAAGGGAGAAACAAGACCCTGAGAATAAGACAAATGCCTCCAATAGCAATAAATTTATGCATGTATTTGTACATAAACAACAGAAAATTCATAACTGTACATAATGTTTTAAAGGCTATTGTGACAGGAGACCAAGTGGGCAAAATTTTCAATCTCCTTAAACAGCAGTTGAAACAGACTCTAAATTAATCAGGATTCTTAGAAACTCTAATAAGAAGGGACTGATGAAAAACAGCTGTACCCAATCCCTATAAAAACCTTCAAAAAGAAGGGAATTAAGTGATAATGCTGGTGGAAGGGCATATCATCACATGATGGTCTCCTGCTGGTACAAAATGCCAGACCAAGACCAAGTATTTTTCCATGGAGAGATAATTAGGATGAGTCTCAGTCTGGTTTTGGGGGGCTTGATTTCCACTCTATAGTGTGATGATAGAGCTCTCATTTGGACAGTCTTTAAACAGTGTTCAGTACTGAACACTGAGAGTAAGAGCATCCACTTCTAATGCTTATTAAAAGTTGTATTCAAAACATCTCTGTCCCCCTATAGCAATTTGTGTGAGAAAGATGTGTTTCCAAAGTATGGCTCTGTAAAGGAGGGGAATAAAAATGAAAAATAAAATATATGCTCACTATAAAGTGTTGAAGCTCTTCAGAACTGTAGACTCAATAAAGTTAAATTACAGCCCAGTATGGGTGAAGGAGAAAGTATCCCACAGAGAGGCAGGATGTAAGTCTGGTCTCAGGAAACCAGTTGTCTGCACAGATTCCCTTTGGAAAAGAAAGAGATGTTACTAAAAGGCTTTAGTAGTGTTTCAGAAAAAAAATCATGATTTGGCAAGATGGATCGTTCAACAAGGTGATATACAAAACCAATAGTTTATGGAAGGAAAGAGAAAGAAAGAGAGAGAGAGGGAAAGAAAGAGAGAGAAAGGAAGGGAAGGGAATTTAAAGGGAAGGGAAAGGAGTTAACTTTTGCATGATTCTCCAAAAAATTTTAATTGTTTTCATTTTTCTTTTTTAAAGGAAAACAGTCAGTTCTCAGTAACTTCCCTTGCTGTTAATGACACCACTCTTGAGTGTCCCCTCAGACAGACAGAGATGCAACCCACCGTGGAACTGTGGCACACACACACACAGTTCGTGGTCTCCATGAGTTTGCAGGAAGTTTCCCTAAGACTCTGTATGATTTATGCAACACTGATGGCCTGCAACTGTGAAATCTCCCTTCCTGAAAAGACACTTATAAGGCCTACTCTAGAGATTCAATCACCTGGATACTGAGGCCTGTATTATGCCTTTAAAAACAAGTTTTGGTGACTGTATGAAAGTATTTGCATGTGGGACTTCTCATCTCATCTTTTTGCCCTTGAACAAGTTGCTTAATTTTTGTTGTCTATGGTTTCTGAAGTTTTAAAATTGTCTTAATACTTATAGTTACACTGAAGACTCTGTGAGGGAAGGTTTCAAGACTCCCAGGTGTCAGGAAACACAGCATTGCATCAGAGCTGCTGCTTCTCCTCTAACCCAAGTCATCATGACAGGAGATTACTTTGGGTAGGAAACATTACATATAGAATCTCATCTAACATTCTTACAGATGCTCAGTTATTTCTCTCTGATCTAATTATATGACAAAGCTCAATCTCATCACCAGTTATCTGTACAACAAAAGGAGGTTAAAGCAGTAAGATTTTTGCTGGTATAAGGAGAGGAAAAGAGGTACAAGCACTATACAGGGGCCATCAAACAGGCACTCGTCCCAATGGCGGGGGGGGCTGCTACAGCTGCCTCTGCTTAAGTTTTCTCTATTCCTTGCCTTCTGCAATCCCCAAGTCTGTCATTGCCCAGCACAAATAAACATCGTACTTTGAAAAAAAGAGTTTGATAATGCAGATGTATTTAGCAATGACAGCCATTCTGCGGACACTGTCATAAACATGTTTGTTTTAATTGAGGTGAGGTAGGGTTTATAGTGCAATAGAACAATGAAAACAGCCGCAATAAACAACTCCTTTCATCTCTTACTCCGAAAGCCCCTTTCTCAAAGCATCAATATTACTCACTTAGAAAATGGATTTATGCCAAGTGCAAAGCACTTCTTTTTCTTTCAGCACAGCAGATGGTACTAAAAATTCAAAATATTTCCTACAACAGCTGTATCTTTGTCAACAAAATTAATACAAGACTAAATACCACTGTTCTGTGCAGACCATAATGACCAGAGTCTTCAGTTTTATGTCTAATATAACAAGGCATTTGATAGTCAAAAAATAGGTCTGATCAACTGAGTATTGCATCAGTCATGTGACTCTGTCTGGATTTTCAAAACCAGTTGCAAAATTTAGTGTGTTTATACTTTAACAGCTAGTCTGATAACAATGTAAAATACACCTTTCCCTAGAGCTATAATAAATGTGTTAACACTTTTTTACAATCATCGTTTTCCTACAACTTATCATTTTCTTGCCCCAAGATCCCTCTTTATGTATTTGATGACATAAATCTTTTAAGCAGATTTTGACCAGAAGCTAACTTCCCTTACTCTCTGATATTGGGACTTTTGAGGAATACAATGAGATAATTTTTTCCTTTGGTGTTTAAAGAGAAGGAGGGGGAATACTTTGAGTTCAGACAAAACAAAAAATGCAAATGATGGTGCTTGCAATTTCCATCTCCTTAATGCAAATATGATCATTAACTAGATCATTAGATAAAAATGTGCAGCTCACAAAGTTTTAGTATTTTAAACAGTGTGGTAGCTTTGGCATGCCCTGAAGAATGAGCAGTAAGGGAAGGAAACATGAAAATAAAACTCAAGCCAAGTCCATCAAAAGAGTGTTGTATCCAAAATATGGAATGAATATGGTAGTAGTGTCCAAAATATGGTTCTGCTGTCTGTATGTGTTTCTACATGTATGTGAACATTCCTGATGCTAGAGTGTGGACATCTGCTAAAAATTCAATTATTTAAGAAGTTTGTTGTAAGGAGGAAGGATGATTTGGTGATTATTGATGCTGGACAAAGTCTAATCTTGTCTTGTGAGACACTGAGCCATCTCAACAGAGTTTTACATCCCAAAGTTTTCTAAGGTGTGAGACTCATGGCGGGTTTATCATAGGAGCAGACAGTAAAACTCCAGCACCTGAGCTTTGGTCATCCTTTTCCCAGTCAGACTTTGTGGTAGGTGAGAACTGCCTTCCACACTTCTGCATGGCTGCCTTTACTCGCTAGTTGACGATTTCTGCTTTTCCACTGTCACCTTCCCTGCACAAATCCCTCTCAAATTCCAGCAGTGCAATTCCCACCCTCTTCTGAGTCCCTCCAGGAGTCCGTTCCTCATTCAGCACAAGCGTGTTCTTGCATAAGATGTCTGGCATTGAAATGATGCGTTTGAACTGGCACAGTCATGCTGGACATGGAGGTGATGAGCAAATGGTTTTTACTAGCAAATACAGTGCTAGAGCTATTTTTAACCATCTTCCTTTTGCACAGCTGCAACGGTGTCATATTCATTCATTCATACTTGAAAATTAACATTCAAAGTATTACTCAACATGAGTGGTCCTATTTAAAATTTTAAGTAAGTAATTTATTCTTACATGAAGTGCGACTGGTTCTATATGAAATTTTTAGTGTTCCCCTTTAAAACAAATATACTGCCCAAGCTGATGAGGCATATGTGTGTGACCTTAGCAGACATGAACAGATGGTTTTACTCTGGATAAATCTCTAGATAATTTTATCTAGAAATACAAATTATTTATCTAGACATTTAAATTTAGAGGGCTCTAAATACAACAAGGATGATGTCTTTCTGCTTCTCTTCAAATACAGTGCAATTTCAAGATGAAAAATGTGGTTGAATTCCATGCCCTTGTGGTCATCTGGACATCAGGATAGGGATTGCTTGGGATTGGGAGGAGAACAGACTTCTCTGATCTATACTGAAGACTAAGGAGGCTTAGAGTTGTCCTTGTTTTTCTTCCCTTTCCCACCCCATCAGAGTCACACAGCCCACTGACTATCAGTCAGGCAAGAGGTGGCCCACTGTGAAGGTGTGGACCCCTTTTAACTCAGGTAGAGTAATTTTAAAGCTACATTTAGGAAAGAAATCTCTGAAGGACCCATTGCATCTCCCTTAATTTTTGAGGGAAGAAAACAGTCAAATAGGTTTTCTCTAAGCAGTGTTTTTTGATCTTGGGGTGTTACTTTGTATTTGGCCAAAATTTGCTTACAATTGTTTATTTCCTTTTCCATACGCAAGAGCCCAGCTCACTCTCACACAAATCCCTGTTAATGACACATGTCTGCAGAGCATTGGAAGCTAAAGGGATGGTCACACTATTGGTTAAACCCCAGTTTAGCTGCTTATTTGAAGCAAAATAAACTCCTCAACCTCTGAGCTCCAACTCTGCCACCCGCTTTCATAGTGCCTGCAAAGCAAGCAGGAGCCAAGCATTAGCAAAATGCCAGCCTGTCCAGGAGAACTTCCCATGTGCAATGTGGACAGCAAGATGTGCTAAAGTTCAGCCAGTAGTGGCCAGGGGGCAGAAATTTCCTCTGAAAAGCCTTTTCAGTTGTATCTATTTCAGTCCAATGCAAAGCTGAGTAGGTTAATACACTTTATGCTAATTCATTTTGTTTTGCATGAGAATGAAGAATAGTTGGAAGAGGTTGAAAGAACCATTTTAAAGTGATTTTTTGCCATCCTCCTTGGTAAGACTTCATTCCCAACTGTGTATTCATTTGGGTAAAACCAGAGTAAATCAAGTGATTCATAGGGCCGTGGCTCTGGACTCATTATTTGATCCGCCTCAGAAGCCAAGCCTTCATTAAAATTAGTTCCTTCTTCAGCACTGACTCTGCTACCCGAAACAAAATGCTATGCATTTGAGTGATTCCTAGAAGACCATCTGCGCTTCCAAAGTCTGTCCCTGTAAGTCCCTTGCCCAGCCACAGCACACACATAATCACCATGGCTAACCGATTATTCCAAGAGCGTGTGTGATTCCCAGACTGTCAGATTTTCCTGGTTTGAGATGTTGACATACAGCTCCAAGCTGAACACATTCAGCTCTAGGATAAAGCACATAAATGGAAACAGAGTGAGTTTAGTACACCTGTTCTCCATCCATCCACCAAGAACACCATCTTTAAAGACTTGAGACAAATTCACCATAGACACCCATAGGTAAAAGACAATGAATGAAGTCACTCCACAATATTTTATTTTATTGCTAAGATACCGTAAGACTGAAGGAAAGCTGACACCAGGAAAGGTTACACAGGCACCCCGGGAAAAAGCTCAGGAAGCAATGAACACCACCCATACATTTTTAGTGCATTTCTAGCTAACATCCACACATTTAATATCTTGCCCTTTATCAAAAAGATTTATGATGCTTGATAACAGAATGGTATTGCAAAGAGACTATGTTGCAGGAACACCACAGTGGTGTGGTGGTGGCATGCAGTGACGTCTCGCAAATAAATGATCTTGCTCCCTCAGTAAGCACTCATAGTTGGTCTGAGCAATCTGTTTACTTAAAGAGATCTGGGCTGCAGACCAATGCACTTTGCATCTGATGAGCAGCATAAGATACCAAATCCTGTCTCTCTCTCATGTGAGGTGATGGAGGCCCCAGCTTCATCCAGTCAGTTATTTTTCTGATTTTTCCTGAGAAGCTCATAGTCTCTGTCATTCTGCTCTTCTTGGTCTCTTAAGGTCCAGCCTTAACGGGGAGTTTCCTTTACACTCTTCTGATGTTTTTGCATTCCTCTAAGTCTGAAATTCATTTTGTCAAAACCAGAGAGCAACTATGTGTACTTTAGATGTCTTCACACAATTCAGAAGCCACAGAGATGTAAACTGCATTGTGCCCATTCATATCTCTCTGGCTTGCTGTGTGCCGTTTTTTGCTAGTTTTCATCCTAGTCTGTTCTGTCACACTTTGTATCAATTATCTGGCACTTGCTATCCCCAAAGCCAGGATTCATTCTCAGCAGTGACAGAGCACAACATTGATTTCTCTGTATAATCAGAACTGTGCCAAAAAAGCTCAGTTTGGAGAACAACTTGCAAACTGGAATGAATGTGAGGTGTGTGCATGGCCAGTTAAGAACTACTTAGGGGTGATATGTCTCTTCAAAGGTACTAAAGTGAGGCAGTTGCAATGCTGTGGTCATTTGTACAGGGTGAAAGACAAGACTATTTTCCTAGCAACTGGCTGCAAAAACCTCCTCAGGAGAGGAATATAGCTGGGAAAGGTGTATTTGAGACACAGCACATCTGTCAGAGCAGCAGTTTACCTTGGATGGCACTGTGTTTTTCCCTGTAGCAGGTTAAGTAATTGTAACAGAGGCTCATGCTCTCCAGTGTATTTGTTCCATATCCTTCTATTTATTTCTTATACTAGTGCACTACAGTCCACACTTCTTTTAATCATGATTATCCTGAGATCTCCTTTTTTGTGGCAGTCTCTGAAAAAATCCATGAGCCTTGTGCCTCAATAGTCACAGTACTATCTTTCAAGTCACTTTTAGTTCCCCACAGTGGCCTTGAGGTGTCCTTAGCCTTGCTGAGGTGGCTGTACAAGTGATGGATATCTGCAGGTCAGTCTGTGTGAGAATTTGGAAGGTGGAGTCTGTTCTTATCTCTGTCACTTTTCTTAGTCAGTAACCTTGGGGGAGTTTGTTCTCTGTTCTTTGCTTCAGTCTCCTCATACATAGGAAGATATATTAAATATTTCTTGATGAAAAGCAATTAGCTAAGCTGTAACACAAGTCCCCCTCCTAGTTATCTGTCAGGTTGCTGTTTGCTGAGAGAAGGCTCAAGCTATGTGCTTTCATGCTTTCAAATGCACAGAGGCACTATTTATTTTTGTTTTTCTTAGCCTCTCACACTTCTTGGGCACAGGTTTGATATTTAAAGCAATATGATATTTGAAGCAATGTGAAGTAAATAAGTGATGGCAACCAGGATCTGTGAAGGACTCTGGCACGATTCTACTTGACCATAGACGGCACAGGAGAAACAGATCTCAGCACCTGGAATTCTGTATCTTTCTGGAGCATCCTTTGGAATAGCCTACAAACAACTGCCAGCACAACACACATGATACCTCCTGACTCCGGCATTGTACTGGTGGTGAGTCCATGTGCTGAGTAACCATACAGAGCCAATTTGCAAAGTCCAGTCTGTCTGAGATACTCCAGTGTCATGTTTTATGAGCTACATAGTCAATTTGACATGTGTGATGGCCGTGTGTCTGGGACTTACAGAAATGTGGCAACTCCATTAGTATTATTTATCTTTGTCCTTCTCTTCACGCAGCCAGACACATTTAATAGGTGAAAAAGCTCTTTCCTTCCCCTGACAAAGTTTCTGGGTAGAGAGTAAAAGTAGGCATGTCCAGAAAAATCCAGAGGTGGTTTTTTGTTGAAAACTGACTCAGACCAGTAACCTTCAATTCCCTTTATCTAGCCCTTCTCCCCAACCTTCACATGAATTTTTCCCTGAAGCACATTGAAAATCTCCTCCTGCCCTCCCTCTGGAGTCTCCTTCCCTCCAGCTAGTCCTCTGTTTCTTTGGCTGACGGTGGAAGGGAGAGAAGCCCTCTCCCTGAAGATACCTGCCTCTGTTCCTCCTTTTTGCCAAAAGCAGCCTTGCTCTTCAAGCCTCTGTTCTATTGCCTCCACCCCTTTGTTATCCTGCTTAGGGATTTTCCACTCCATCTTCCTGCTGATAAAATTAATCAACAAATTTTCCCACTCACTCACCTCCCTTATCACAGTCACTGTTTGGCCAGAGCCCAATGGATATGCTTTATGAGTACTGTTGTTTGTTCTTCAGTTTTTTATGGCCAGGGTGAGTGATGTGTCCCAGAGTTCATGTCAGTTCCTGGCTGATTCACAATACCTTGAGACAAATAAGAAACACATTTTGAACCATTTTGTGAAATAACTGGAATTCATAAATTCAAACAATTTCATCATCAGGAAAAGATCCAGGTTCTTTTTTGTTTTGCTTCGAAACTCCCTACTTTTAACTAGTGCTTAGTACAACTGCAGCTTGTTTCAGCTTCTGTGTCAATGGTTGAAAAAGGAAGAAAACATTTTTTTCTGCCTTGTGTTACAGTATTCATGTTCTGAAGATGCAGAAAGGAAATCCATGTGAAAATCAGCTAGAAATGTCTCTTCCCTTTGGCACCTCTGGCAGATCTCTAGTCTGATCTGCCTCCCAAGGACCCCTCAGCAGCAAATGGAAGAGCCGATGGCTCTGCAGTGCCCAGTGACCAGATGAGTCAAGGATATCAGTGCAGACTGGGTACTTAACCCCAGATGGGGCAAATTAGGGCGAGTGGTGAGTCTTACCCAGTGAGTCAGAAAGATTTGCAGTCACTCTCTATTGCTATTACTGCTCCAGCAGCACTTGTATTAGTAACACCAAGGGCAGCATCTAAGAAGGCCAACACCAATATTTTGAGCAATCTGTCAGCTGATTAAGGAGTGCCACAAGTGGGTAGGTAGATCCCTATGCTCAGAGTTGCTGTTCATCTGTGTGATTTCACTTCATGCCACTGAGTTTGTGTGGTGGTTTTCTAGTGGCCAGGTTTTTTGTTAGCAGGGGGGACCTATGAGTGAGGCTTCTTTGAGAAGCTGCTGGAAGTTTCTCCATTTCCAGCAGAGCCAATGTCAGTCAGCTCCAGGCTGGACCCGCCGCTGGCCAAGGCCAGGCCAATGAGGAGTTATGGTAACACCTCTGTGATAACATATTTAAGAAGGAGAAAAAAACAGGTACAAGTGGACAAACATGGGCACTTAGAGAAGAGCAGAGTGAGAAGTTGTGATTAACACCAAGGTCAGTGGAAGAGGAGGGGGAGGAGATGCCTTAAGCACCAGAATGGGGCCCCTGCAACCCGTGGTGCAGCCATGGTGAAGCGGGTTGTCTCCCCTGCAGCCCATGGGGGACCACAGGGAGCAGAGATTCATCTGCAGCCTGTGGAGGACTAGAGGACCCCACACTGGAGCAGATGGAAGCTGGAAGGAGGCTGTGACTTCATGGGGTGTCCATGTCTGGAGCAGGGGCCTGACAGAGTCCTGTGGCCTGTGGGATGGGGAGACCCACGCTGGAGCAGCCAGTGCCTGAAGGACTGCAGCCTATGGAGAGGTGACCTACGTGGCAGCAGCTGTTGTCTGTGGGATGGACCCATGAAACATTTTGTGACAGACTGTTTTCATGGAGGAGACCCCACGGGAAGCAAGGGTAGGACTCCCCCTCTCTGAGCAGTGGCAGAAATAACATCTGACTGTAACCCCCCCACTCCCACCTCCCTGGGCCTCTGGGGGGAGGAGGGAGATTTTTGAAAGAGGGAGGGGTGGGGGGAGAAAGGTGTGTGTAAGATCTATTGAGCTTCTCACTCTTAAGCTCTGATTTTGATAATAATAAATCCTTAATATTTCAAGTTGGAGCCTGTTTTGCCTGTGAAATAATTAATAAGGGGTTTCTTATGGTCCTTATCACAAAACTTGTGAAACCTTTTCGGTTTTTTTCTCTCCTCTGTCTGTTTGCAGGGAGGGGAGTGAGTGAGTGAGTGTGGCTGTGTGTGTGTGAGTCCTTGGCATTTAGCCAGGGTCAAACCACTACAGTTTGCCTAAGCATTCTCAGTGACACTTTGCTCCCCACAACTTGGCCATGAGTGTTAGAGACCTCTGAGGAGGTTCTATCAGCTCAGCAGCAGGAAAATTCCTGGGTACACAAGGCTTACACCCTCAAAAGATTCCTCTTTGCACATCACTCCTGGTGCAGGGTGGCATCACAACATTTCACAGGTTATCCTACTGAGGTGAAAAAAATAAAACAAATTTTATTCTGCTACCTTAGAAACTGTTTTTAAAAGCCTTCTAGATTTGGAAAGCAGGTGCAAAGAATCAAATGGCAGATCCTGTTCTCAACTCACACACCTCATCCACACGCCTGCCCCTGGCCACTCATCTGTGCGTACTCGCACCAGCTCTGGGTCTTGCTGAAGCCATCCGTGAGCTGATTTAACTTACTAAAACAATTACTAAAACAGCAGAAAACTAATCCCAGAAGGATGAAAGGGAGTAAGCAGTTGTCTGAAGTTTCTGTGAGGTCATTTGGCTGAGCAGGATGTCTGGCAGATACCATAGCTGCAGAAGGGAGAGGGGAGGAGATGGTGGTGGACACAGGACGGAGGGTGGCAGGCTGAGCATGCCAGCCCAGAGGCATATGCAACTGCACTCCCTAACAGTCTAATCCCTCTAACGTCAAGCACCTCTACTTGGGGCAAAGCTCTGTGAACCCATGCTTTCCCTGTGAATTCTACTGAGTGTAAATGTCACACTGGGAATTTTCTGTAGCTCAAAAACTTGATAATTCATTTAATTAAGCTATCAATTTATGATCTTCTTGCTGGTGAAAAGCTACTTGATACACTGTTAGCTGTTGAGATGCAAAAAGCTTTTGAAACTCTACCTCACCCTGGGTGGCCCAGACAGTGTTATAATTTTCCTGACAATAGATGATTCATTCATAATACACACATGTATCCCTGCTTGACAAATGCTGATGGAGAGTGTTGAATAATCTCTGAGGCTATGGATTCACAGGAAGTTTTCCCAGGTGACAGTGACAAAGTGATTAAGTTTTTCAGACTTCCCCCAACTCAAAAGCATTAGATCACTCCAGTGACCTGCAAACATTTCATTCAACATAGTGAGGGTGCATAAAGACAGGGACAGCGGCAGTGACAGAGAGGAAATATTCTCCTCACATAAGCACTAGTGTTGGGAAAAACATAATTTGAAACTAAAGATTTGGTTTAAATAAATGAGTATTAATGACTAAACTTTCTATGACATATAACCACAGATATGGCTAGTAAACAGGCATTATGGTGGTAGAAAGATAAAAATTTATCTGCAATTTTATATTGATGCTAATTATGATTGCTAGTCATATGAATTGGAAGATTGCAAATTCTAAGTTGTGGAAGATACCAGCATAGCAAAAAAGGGAAGTCTGCCTTCACTGAACCACGATGTATCATCAGCATCATTCTATGTTTCAGAGGATCCGTCATTTCATTGAATAGTATTTTACTAGTATGATGATGAGAATGATGGTATTTCAGATGGATTTCCACTGTTCTCATGTCATTTTAGGTAATACTTGATCTGTCTCTTCACACTTTGTTTCAGTATTTTGAGTTATTGTGATTTAATTTAACCTGATTTTCTACAAAGCCAAAAAAATTCCCACTCTCACTTCTTTCAGGCTGCTTTGCTCATGGGGCACATTTATTTCTGTTTCAATAATAACCTTACTAAAATGCAAACATTTTCTAAGTTGTAAAAATCTGTTTTGGACAGCACTGTGTTAATTAATGTTAGCCAGCTTTTTGTGTTCTTACACCTACAATTTAAACTGTTGAGCCCAATTTCATATCTCCTACATTACTTGGGGAAAGCACTATTAATGACTCTCCACAGCATTTGCCATTTTGCCAGGTGTTCAGTTCACTTTCTTGTTCAAAGAGCAGTTATACTTGTCTTTAATAAATGCATTGTTATTTCAGATTGTTTTTCTGGTCAGCTAGCAAGTGCCTGATGTCAGTAGTGTTGGTCTAATTCCATGGTTAACCTTTCTGTTCTGTACTGGCATCATAAGAGACACATCCCTCACAACAGTACATGATTGTGGGTGGGGGGCTGTACTCGACTGGATGGTCAGTAACACACACCAGTGCCCCCAGTAAAAAGAGGGAGGCATGGCTCAGGAGATTGTAGTACAGGGTTTGTGGAAGAGGAAGGGAAGTGATGCCTTGAGGGAACAGCTGTACACCATACACATATACACAGCTATCCCACCATAGCACCTATGCCTTTTTACCTGTCCTTGCTTTACAGACATAAGCCAGGGAGGGACCACAGCCACGAGGAACTGCTTTCAACCCCTGATACAGAAATAACTCTGACCATGTCAAAAATACTCTGTTTCCTTTGGCCTTGGGGTAGCAGCAGTGTCAATTGCTTCCAGCCCCAGGCCAGTGGCAGCCAGCAGAGGTGTTTGGTCCTGGAGGAAAGCAGCAGTTTGTACAGCTGTTTTGGGAGATGCAAGTAGATGCAGACTTCTAAACTGCACACTGGGACGTCTCATCTGGAGACAAAAAGCAGATATCTAAATTATGGAAGTCAAAACCACTGGGACCTAAAGACTGGTATGAGAGCTGGTGGGATATGCAATGCAGAATGATATAAAATGTTGTGAGCTACTGCCACAACATAGAATACTGCCATAGAATCATAGAATCATAGAATGTTAAGAAGTTGAAATGGACCTTAAAGATCATCTAGCCCCAACCCGTTTGCCTGTGCAGGAATGTCTCCCACTAGACCCGGTGGCTCAAGGCCTTATCCAACCCAGTTTTGAATATTGCAATGTAGGGGCATCCACAACCTCCCTGGGCAACCTGTTCCAGTGTCTAATCACCCTCACAGCAAAAAATTTCTTCCTAATATCTAACCTAAATTTCCCCTCTTTCAATTTATACCCACAGTATGATACATAACATGTAGTGAGGTGTGATAGAGCACTTTGAAGGGATAGAGAGGCTTCTCTCAGGTCACCTGCAGACCTCATTTGTTATTGCTAAGTGCCCCTGGCCCCTTCTTTATCTCAGGATACCTTCAGGCAATCTCTTCGTGTTTAGCAGAAAATTCAGTCTCTATGGGCTTTGCTGGTAAAACTCAAACACTTATCTGACCTGAAAACCTTCTACAGCCTCAAACCTTTGCTTCCTTTCTCTCCGATCACAGCGTTTCCAAACGCTCAGTCCAGGATGAAGGTGTGGAAGCTGATACTTTTCTACTTGTGGGAATGTCTCACTTCCAGAGTAAAGTCTTGTTTCCAAATTGTTCACTACAGCTAATGGTTTTATGAACTCCCTCAGAGTTAAGGGGTTTCCAGGTGGCAGGTGGAGACTTACACCAAGTATGACAGAGAGAAGAAAACCAGATATCTAAGCTGAGAGGAGACAGGAAAGAAAAAAAGGGTTGTTCTGCAATCATGCAAAACAGGCATTTCAGACAGCTAGAGACATTTCTGCACCTTGGTCTGGATGGTGGCCAGTTTACACATGAAGCTGGTGCCAGTGAGGAAATTAATAAATAGCTTTTTTAATCATCCCTGTATGGCTACTTCTGAGGAGATGCAAGCAGCTATTCCTGCATGGTGTAAGAGAGAAACTGGTCTAAATCAAAGTCTCCCTTTCCCCTCAGTGATCTTCAATTGTGAACCTCTAATGTGAAAGATACAACAAAGCAGAACTCAAATAAGACCTAAGAAAAGGAAAAGCAGCACTTCAAAAGCAATCCAAAGGGGGAGCTACTTCAAAAGGGAACCCTGGAGTTAAGAAGCACTTCAAAGGGGAAAGGTTCCCCAGGGATCTTGTTACAAATTATCTTAAAGTAGGTCCTACCATCAAACAAATGTAATTAGTTTTATTCTGATTGCTACTGTCATGAAATCTTGTTCATTCAAAACCAGTCTGAACATTTCATATGGTAAAGGAGCACTTGCCAAAGGATACACCAGACTTTAGTGTAGTTGGCATCCTACCACTGTGGGCAACAGGCTGCAAGAAGTACCTGCTCCTCAAAGCTTGCCAAAGTTCAGAAAGGTCTCTTGGAACAAGTCTGTCCAATGTTATTCAACTTGGGTTCATTTAGTTCCCATCTTTTCACAGCTGACTTGAACATTGTAAATGAAGTTTGTTGCTACAGCAAAAATCAGAAAGTTTCTGGCCTCTCATGTATTTTCAGGTACTGTGTGTAGTCATATTTGAACACTCTAAAACTACATATACCATTTTCTTCCTCTGCTTCATTGTCTCTAGGCATAAGGCAATCCAAACTCCATGAACTGCATGTACTGCAAGTTAATTTTACTCTTACCATAGACATTGTAATTAAAATAATGATGTGATCTGACCCTCCCATTTCTCCTCTTTATATCTTTCTTGTCATTTTTTTCCTACTCATCACTTTGATCCCTTCATCTTCCATATACCCTTTTCCATGTTCTTGTTCTCACGACAGGGGAACAGACTCTTCCCAGATCTCCTGGCTGCAACTGCACCCTCCCTTGGCCAGAATCCATATTAGCTGTCTGGCCCTGCCTCTGACACAAATGCTAATTTTAAAATGTCTGTTTTCTTTTAGAAGTTCAAATTTTGTACTCTGTGAAGAAAGTAACAGGATAAAGTGGGTTGTGTCTGCAATTTAGGTCAAGCATCAACAACAACTTCCAAAAGCAACTGAGGCATATTGGGATTGCTAAGTTTCAAACTGCCCACATTTCAGCCTGATTTCAGGATACTTGCCTTGGTACCTGTTCTCAGCACTCTGCTTCCTCAATCCCCTCCCAAATCCTTGCTGATGAGTTCATTTTTCATTCTCTTGAGAATCAACTACCATTTGGGGATTAATTAAAATGAGTGTCTTGTGAAACCACGCCCATGTCAACTCAGTAACTGCCAAAGTACATCATTCTATTATGCTTAAATAGATACATGAGAAAAGAATGAATAAGTATTGTAATAGTGTTAGATAAAGCACATATCACTTGAAGACTCTCGCACAGACACCTAGAAAGTTTAATTATTTTTTCTTCTCTTTCCCATCAGAGTGTGTATCTCACTCATCATGCATCTCATTCAGTAGTTCAAGCCCATTTGTTTCTTCCTGAATAACATCTACACTGTTATGCTAAGGCAGTTAAAGGTGGCTTCTTACTCCTATCCAGGTCAGGCAAAGTTGCATACATGCTGGAAAAGCAGGAAGGGTGAAAACGAGGGAGTATTTAATTGTTTTTATGTTGTTTACCAAAAAACAACATCTAATGCCCCCAGCTTTAAGTTATAGTTCTACTTTTCTCCTTCCAACAGACATACTCTTATATTGTATTTTCAGTGTCTAATTCCCATACTTCATGTTATTTCAGCAAATCATTCCCTAGATTAGTAGTGAGATTAATGTTGTCTTTTAAAGACAAAGCAATTTTTATATGTGAAAAAAGATCCTCCCCTAGACCTCTCAAATGTACCAGTTTTCTGGATTTCAGCAGCTCTGCTAGGCATACCAAGAAACAGCTACTGGGAGTGCAGGGATTCCTCAAGTGTGTATGACAGGTACAGTATGGAACATGTCAGACTTATTGCCCCCCGACCTGCCAGTGTTGGCAAGTCAGCTCCCCTCAAATAAAAATGTTACTTGGCTTTATCGAAGGACGTTAAAGTGTGTTCTGCACACTGTGAAAATCTATTTAAGATTTTTAATATTAACACTTTTGTAGTTGAGACTTGTTTTGAAAGTTGTCTCTTAGCAACTTCAGAGTTATTTACAGTAAATCACATCTGAATTAAGATGAAAGAACTTCACCTGACTTCAGAACGTAAAAAACACACAACTTAGTTTACAAGGCAGCCCATTGCAGAAGATTGCTTTGGTGATAGCAGCTTATTGAACACCCATATGTACTGTTGGTCTTTGTAAGGTGATGAAACAGAATGCAGTTTCTGATATCTGAGCTGCTTTTACTGTGGTATTTGCAAAAATAAAGATACCAAATTAAACTAAACTTGGAATTTATAACAGCTGATTTATGTGAAAAATAGGAGCCAAACCATAATATTTATTGAAATAAAGATCAAACTCTAAAATAATTTAAAAAAATAGTTGTGTGTTTTAGTATTTAGACTGCTGTAGAGCAGCCTAACAAAGTAGTGGAGCCTGAGGCTGCTATTCTGAGCTAGAAAGAAAATAAAGTAAGGTTTTTCTTGTTTTAAACTGGACAGGAAATAAGCTTGTAGAGAATAGCTGCTCTATTTTTCTTAATTTCCTTATCACATTCTGAAGAGAGAGAGAAAGAATAATGCGGCAGAAGAAAAGAGAGAAAAAAGTTGTCTTAGGAACAGATGACCTGTCTGTGATAACAAATACTACAGTACCATGCACATTTGGTTACTCCTTTGCATAGGGATTTGCTGTTGACCATTCAGTTTTGTAGGACTGGATCAATGGTACTTTGAATGGTTAGAGAAAAACAAGAATTGGTGCTGCAGACATCACCTCGAACCAATTTACGAAATCAAATTGTGTCAACATCACTAGTTCAAAAAGCAAGTAAGGCATTGCAGCTGTGAATCTTTGGTATTGGAAAACTAGACATTCATATTGAAGAGAATGAGCAAAATTATGTTTTGGGATAGCTCCTCAAAAAGATTTAAGCTTTGTTATTTGAAGTATGGCAGCACCTTCCTGTTAAATATGGTGTTTGTTGTGTAATCTACAGATTAAATTAGACCCATAGGCCACAACAGCGTACAAGAGGATTTAGCAACAAAAACAGAATGCACAAATGTTTGCAAGCTAACCAGGGAGGATACATCTTTCATAGACACTCCAGGGGGGAGTGTTGTGAATGACAGAGTAGCTCTGGAGAGTCACATCTCTTGAGTACAGACTTCCACCAGAGCACAGTTTTCAGATGAGCAGACTCTTTTAGGGATTAGACCTCTTGCCAAGCCCTTCTTATAAAGTGCACACAGAAAAGATCTTCTCTGTTGTCATCCTCTGCCACAAAAATTTAGATTTCCATTCTTTCCTTAGCAGAACTCAAGTTCAAATCTCCCTTTTCCTTCGATCTTCCTCACCATTCTGCATTGCCACCTCTGAATGGCTGTTCTGTAGCTATGCAGGTTGTAGTCCCTCTCATTTTGCATGGACTAATTATATACTCAGTATAACTATCTTAGGTCAAACCCCGTAAGAATCTGTAGCTAGGAGGATAGCTCATATCTGATATGTGAGAGACCTGAATAATAATGGATGTTCCATTTAGTACTTATCCCTTTATTACAAATCAATAAAGCTTTCTGTCTCTTATGTCTCCTTTGAGTGTTCTAAGCCTTCAAACGTAGGATGTTAAGTTGCCCAGAGATGTAGTGGATGTCACATCCCCGGAAACATTCAAGATCAGACTGGATGGGGCCCTGAGCAAACAGTTCCAGTTCAAGATGCCCCTGCTCATTGCAGGAGGTTGGACTAGACGACCTTTAAAGGCCCCTTCCAAATCAAACTACTCTATGATGTTGTGATTCTATTCTATTATGTAGCAGGGGAACAGAAGCAGTCTTCCATTCTGGAAGACCAGTCCAGGGTGTACAGGGTTTCCCAATACAGGGAGGATGAGCATGGCATCCCCCAAATAGGCATTAGACTGAAGTGGCCACCCATCTTGATGCAGTCACATCTTCAGGCAATTTCCTTGTGTTTAGCAGCAGGAAATTCAGTTTTCTCTGGGCTTTGCTGGTAAAACTCACACACCTCCACACTTTGATGGCACCAGAGAAGAGGTTAGTACCCAAGAGGGCACTTGGGAAAAACCTATTTTTAGATTTAAAATGCCTAAATAACTGGCAGTGAGGTGTTACCCTCTGGATGGCATCACACCATCAGGCAGTCTCTCCTTTCATGAGATTTCCCCCAGCACAGTCTCCTAGAATAAGAATATGATATCATGCTCCAAGAAATAACAGCCGGTCTTTCCAAAATATTTGAAAATGTTTTCTAATCCTCTGAAATGAAAGCAGCAAATGTTTCTTATTTCCTGCAGAAGTCAAAGACTGCCATCTTTATTTTTGTGTCTATCCTTGGTGTTCAGCTGTCACCGTAGTTAATTATCTTATCTGAGGCACTTGCAATTTGGAAACTGTTGCTTAAATATTTTCACCCCATTTTCATCCTGGTTTGCATCCCATGGTAACACATTCTGGTGAGTGGTGGGAAACAGAAATAGAATGGAGCAGCAGAAGGACACAGAGATGGTCAGGTTTGGCAATGAACTCAGACAAGGCCGTGATGCAACAAGTTTAATTCTGACAAATCAGAGACTACAAGGAACACAAGAGAACAAGAATGGATGTACACCTTTAGAAATTGCAGAAAACAACTCTACTTACCCTTGATGTACACAAAATATCCAGAATCTTAAAGTAATTTTTAAGTTTACTTGTTATATACAGTTTGTTGTACTTGCATGATGTTATACCATTGCAGTGACACATCCATTGAACACAAACCACTCAGTCTGAATGGTTTTATCAGTCCCAGATTCTATAGAGGTGTTGAGGAGAGAACATGCAAAGTGTGCATCTGCTGGCTGGGGCTAAGGCATGGGGACATGTTTCCTCCATCTACTGACTATCTTTCTCAAGATGAGGCCACCTGAAAAGGGGTTGGAAAGAGATAGCCTTAGCTGTGAAGAGGGTGGCAGGAACACTGGCCTAGAGAAACCTGTCCATCTTTTCCAGGACTGACAGGAAAGACCTAGCAGGTATCTGTGTAATTTAATGATATTCTAGGGTTAAGAGGACTCCTAGACACACATTACCTCCTGGGCCTCCCATCTGGGTGAGAGAGTACCCATTAGTTTTACAGAGCAGGCACATAAACCACAAGCTGACACATAGATTAATGATGATTATCAAGTCTGGACTCTGCTGTATCTCTAAATATACAGCTTTCATGTAGGATGACACTGTCTCAAACATCTGCCAGAGGGGAACATAGTAAATTTCTCACATACAGAAGGGAATAAGTGTTAGATTATGTTCAACAAATAAACAAACCAAGAAAACCTGTTCTACTTCAGCCAGAGAGCAACAATTGTCTGGATTGTTCCTGTCAGCACTTCTGTAGATTTATTGCTTCTTATCAACAGCTAGTTAAAAAAAGCTATGACAAGACATTAACAAAATGGGGAGGAAAATCCTCCATACCATAGTTTGCTGTTGATTTCTACCAGTCAGCCTGTCTTGCTTGGAAATTATGCTATGGCTGTCAATAGGGATGAGCTATGATATTTAATGCAGCTCTAATTGTTACAGGTGTGAAGGTCAGCTCCTTGCAAAAGATTTTAAGAGAGAAGTTTAAAGTATACATGTGGGAATATGTACTTATTAATTTATCATGACTGAGAAGTCTTAAATAAATTGATTAGCCAAACACTAAAAAAAAAAGGCTGTTTTGTGCATTTAAAAATAAGGAATGAGGCCTTATTTATGAAAACAGCAGACAGGTGGCAAAAGCCATTCCCTTCTGGACTAGGATAAGCAAGTCCAGAGTCTATCCAAGGTAGCCAAATGTTTTAATAGAGGCAAAAGTATTACATTGCTGCTTGGAGGAATAGATGAACCAGCAAAGGGAAATGTCAATGTTAAAAGCTAATATGTAATTGATGTAATCCCAGTTTTGGTTCTTGGTCCAATTCCACTCCAGCTAGCTTACTTAGTCCAGGAATACATCAACGAAGAGTAAAAAGGTACAAGGAAACTCTTGCCTTGGATATATTTTGGTTTATTGACCCTCTGCTGCCCAGAAGGCTTCAGAGGAGATCAATCTCCAAGGGATCCAATAACAGAGTATGGCCCACTTCCTGTTACACGGGTTTATAAAGGGGTTCGGATTTCTGGGAGGGGACTAGGGAATGGCCAGTGGGAAGGGGAGGTGGGAGTGGTTTAGGGAAGGGTAGGAGTGGTTTGGGGCAGGGTCCTGCTCTTAGGTCCAAGCAGGGAGGGGTTTGTGTCCATATTTGGGGAGAGTGGGAGGGGCGAGGATAGGATTACACTGTGGAGGGAATACAGTCCAACTTGGAGTTTACAGAACCATATAGTAAAACATGTAAACATAGAAACAGATACACAGAATACACTACTACATTTCCTTCTCTTCTATTTTGAAGCTGGTGGCCGACCCTCCACTTGCTGGGGGAGTCAGGTTGAGGTAGGAATCCGAGGTAGTGACATCCAGGTGCTGTCTACACTACGTGTAATGCTTGGCGATCTATGTTTTTTTAGTTTATCTAATTCTGTTTTCCCGTACTGAAACTGCCTCAGATCTATCACCTACTTATAATTTGGATATTCAGAAATGTGGAGGTCAGATTTGGAGTTGTCAATTACTAAGAACATGAGTTATATATCTATAGATCAGATTTGCATGGTGCTTTTGTATTTCAGTTATAGTATTAACATAGTTCTATCAAAGTTATAACTAAAAAATCCACCTATATATTCCATAGTTTCTTCCCTAGTTATAAGGGCAGAAGAAATAAAGTTGTCGATTTTTCCACTTTGTGAAGTTTGGTGCACAAAATATCTACACTATTGTAGCTTTATAAACAAATTCTAACTTTTATGACACAGATGAAGAGGAACCTAAATGTGGATGGGATTTTAAAATGAAATTAAAGAAATTCTATACCTCAAAAGAATGAAATCCTTATCTGTGTTATCTCTGATTTTAATGGAGTCCTTAGTGTTTCCTTCCTATTCCCATTTACATCAGATCATATGGGCAAAATACACAAATAAGTGAGATCTCAGTGTTAGAGTGACAGTGCACAGATGGTTTAAAATTCCATGCTAAATTCACAGTCTGGATTTTTTTATAAAAGTTATTTATTGCAAAATGTCCCTAGATTTACACTGAGATGTAATATTCTGCCAACAATTGCTTTAACAGCTCTCAAAAAAAAAAAAACAAACCACCAAAAAACCACAAACCTAGGACTCACTTTATCTCCGGTTTGTATTTTATTAATTCTGTGAAGCCCTGTCACTCCTATCCATCAGTTATGTTAAAAACTAATTTCACAACCTGCAACAATTAATGCATACATAATGGACACCTTTTATCTGAAAATAAAAGGAAAACAACAACCCAGAAATTGCATTTTTCTTCAGATGTGATTGTTCTCCCATAGAATTTTATAGTGTTTCTGTGAAGACATTTTGACCATGTTCATTTTTTATCAGCTAGCAGAATCTAAATATGAATCTCTGAAATGCAGTCTCTTCTGTTTTCACAGTCTCACATGGCAAACTACCTAACAACCAGCTGGGCCAAGATAACTCCTTTTTACCCACAGGTCTTTTGTCAGTGTGCAGGGAGATAACATGAAGAATTAATGGATTATTAATCCTTACATCCGAATTAGAAAGTTCTTTCAAAGCTGTTTTCTGTGGCCACTGTTCTTGGAGTACACAACAAAGTTCCTCTGGGGAGAGTGTAGCAGCGAGCACATTCACCTGGGAGGTGCTCCTAGTCGGTTTTGTGCCAAGTGTGATGATGTTCTGGCTGCCCTTTCTCTCATGAAACTTCTGCCCAGCTGCTCCAGTGATTATCTTGCTGCTCGTCTGACAAAGTTACAATGGTGTGATGAAGCTGTAGGGAAGGCATGTGGCGAGAGCACTGACTTATTGATTTGGGAATCTATGCACATCTTGGCTAAGAAAATCTCACATGAAAAGCATGTGTTTATTGCATTGAAAGAGTTTCTTCATCACCGGAAAATAACTCATAAACTGGAGGCTTGTTGTCTGACATCAAAAGCAGCATCTCCACAAAACACATTGGTAAGAGCTCACAGTTTCACTAATTAGCTTTTTTATAATTGCTTCAGATAAAGTAATTTTACCCTCTTGAAATGTGTGAGCGTCTTTAGCAAATTGTCTCAAAGTGCCATGTAATTATCCAATTTGTGATGGTGTTAAAGTAAAAAATACCACTTGCTGCTTTGCTCCCAAATCAACAAGCAACTTATTCTGTCACTGTTAGAGACCAAAAGCCACACAAAGGCCACCAGGTTTTGGAGTGTGGCTTCTGTAAGTGTGAAATGTGACAAGGCCCAAAAATAGCTCAAGTGAAACCACAGCCTTATCAGACAAAGTGCTGAGCAGACAACGACCGTGAGACAGCGTTCACCTGGGAGAATGCAAATCTAAATAGTCAGAGCACAGGAGAAAGCAAATGTTAAACCTATCT
Organism: Calyptomena viridis; assembly: GCA_013390005.1. NCBI lineage: Eukaryota > Metazoa > Chordata > Aves > Passeriformes > Eurylaimidae > Calyptomena > Calyptomena viridis. The sequence goes on from WEIV01015525.1 coordinate 76,078, forward strand.
TGCAGATGGGCAGCAAAGGCACAGAGCAATTAAGGTCCTGATTTGGGAAAATACTTAAGAACATACGTGAATCCCGCTGAAGTAATTAAATACAGCTCCTAGGGAATAACTTTAATGAAATGAGACCTGGGAAATTGCCTGCAGCCAATCATAAGTTTATGAGTGAGCCAATAGTGGGTTCTGTCTCCAAATTCTCATTTTGGTAAATTCAGTGTTGTCCTTGTACCATCCCATTGGGGTTCTCTCTACTGGCTTTGTTTCTGACCCGAGAGCACAAAAGGAGGAGCCAGACATGTGAATGCAGACCAGGAAAAATTGGTGGTCAGGGATCCTTCTGGCTGAGCAAAGAACATCAGCTGGGTTTTTATTACTCTTAGTTGATCGTTTTGCTATTTTCCTTACTTTCTTCTATATCATCCTTTTTAACATTGCAATTTTAGCTGTTGAGGGGGAGATAAGACAGTGGTGGTTGGTCAAGCTCACTTACCAAACACAGTCCTGCCCAGGAGCCCTGACACTGGGTGAACAGTGCAGCCTTGGCATTTTAAGGTGGTACCGTGGTCTTGCTGTCCGTTGTGCCCTACTGCTGACGCCCCTCTCACTGTGACCTGCTGCTCTGTCTGCCTCTGGAAATAAAGCTGCAGTGTGACTCCACCTAGACCTGCCCCCCTGTTTGCTTACAGGTTCTCTGCACAGGGCCGCCCACCTCAGCATCAGCCCTAAGTGGTAATGTGGGCAGGAAGGATGGGGATGATGGGATTTTTCATTAAAACTGAGTCATGACATTAGCTCAGTTGATTAGAGCCTGGTGCTAATCATGCAAAGGTTGTGAGTTTGATCCCTGTAGGGGCCATTTGTTTAAGAGTTTGACTTGGTGGTTGTTGTGGGTCTCTTCTAACTCAGAATAGTCTGTGATTCTGTGTCACACTTGGGCTGCACTGGGGATGCTGTAATGTCTGATCAGGGGTTTATTTCTGGGCAAAGATCAGGTGGAAAAAAAGGGAAAAGACAATTGAAAGAATTCATCAATTGAGCTTAACTTTAAAAATGTTCAGGACTTTTTCTTTTCTTCACAAACAAAAATAAGAGCCAGTATTATTTCAAGCATGTCAATGAAAAGATTTTTTTCTTCAGAATTAAGGTGGAACATTTTTTAGTACTGCTTTGGTTTCCTACTGATAAGTTCTGCATATTTTTCTTTTCTGTAAGATATATACTTCTACCTAAAAGAAATATTGTAGCTTTCCCCCTGTCCTGCTTCGCTCCTTCTTCAGCCCAGGCATTGCTTCGGCCTCGGGCACTGGTAGGAGGAGGCTTCTTCAAGGCTTGCAAAGGGGTGAGTGTGCCCTGCACTCCCCGGGGGATGGCTCAGGGAAACGGAGGACAAAGAAGGTGCTGTTGGCTCTCCATTGTTATATATATAATATAAGTTTATTCACTCCAGAGGCAATGGGCCTCATGGAGGGTCCAAGCTTATCAGGGATAACCAGGGAAGAGCCCTTCCCATTTCCGGCCTATGGTTCTTATAGGGGGCTCCAGCCAATGGGAAGGGAGGAGAAGGGAAGGGGACAAACCATCTGGGGTAAGAGGTGGGGGACATAACAGAACATACCAAGTAACAGAACAATAATATACAGAGAGAAATATATGCTAATTACACATTACTACAAAATATGTCATTTCAAAATGAAATATCAAAATATTTATTTTTAGTCTCTTGAAATAATATGTACAAATAATATGTTCATAGGTTTATGACCTATTGCTAGTGTGTATTTCCCCAGGTGGGAGCTGGTCACATTTTACCCATGTCTGGCATGTGCTGCTCTGCTTTTTATTCATATAATTGTTAAGCAGGAAATACCTATTAACTTGTTGTCATCTTGTGTTGAACAGATTCCTGGTGAGCAGACACCAAGTAGCTGCAGCACAGCTGTTTCTGCTCACACACATCATTCTCTCAGCTGAGTACAAAGTATGTGTTTCACAGAGCACAAGTGTGCTATCACATCATGTGATTTCTCTTTCTTTGATTAGGCTTGCAGGTAACTCACCTCCTCCCACTAGTGAGATTCGTATGTGTGTCTTTCCTGGGCTGCATTGCTAGACACTGCTGTAAGTAACCCTAGATATCTAGCATGAGCTTTTTCGCATGAACTTCCTTCTCCAAGTGACAGGAAAATCCAAAGAGAAGCAGTGCTGTGCTGGACTTCTTTCTCACGAGCAAGTGGAATGTGATGCTCAAGAACAGCCTGGGCTGCAGTGACCATGAAATGGTGGAATGGAAGATCCTTGGGGCAGCAAGGAGGGTGCACAGCAAGCTCAGTGCCCTGAACTTCAGGAGAGCAGACTTTGGCCTCTTCAGGGGTCTGCTTGGTAGAGTATTATGAGCTAAAGCCCTAGATGAAAGAGTGACCCAAAATAGATGGTTAATATTCAAGGATCACCTCCAAGTTCAGGAGCTAATGCATCCCAACAAAGGGGAAGTCAGTCAAAAATGCCCCGTCTCCATGAATGAACAAGAAGCTCCTGGAAAAACTTCAAACACAGAAAGAAAGCCTAGAAAGGATGGAAGCATGGACAGAGAATATGGGAAGAATACAGAGAAATTGTCTAAGAATCCAGGCATTACATTAGGAAAGACAGAATTAAACCTGGTCAGGGACAGCAAAGGCAACAAGAAAAGCTCCTATAGGTATGTCAGTGATAAAAGGAAGACTTCTCTCTAGAAGGAAACAGGTTACCTGGGCTATGGAGAAGATTGAGGTACTCAATGACTGTTTTCAGTCTTCACTGTCAACTGCTTAAGCCACATCACCCAAATCATAGAGGCCAAAGGCAGGGAATGGCAGAACGGAGAACCATCCACTAGGAAAAGATAAGGTTTGAGACCATTTAAGGAATCTGAAGGTGCATAAGTCCATGGGACCTGATGAGATTCACAGGTTCTTAGGGAACTGGCAGATGAAGTTGCTGAGGCACTGTCCATCATAGTAGAGAAGTCATGGCAGTCCCATGAAGTTCCCACTGCCTGGAAAAGGGGAAACGTAAACTCCATTTTTAAAAAGGGAAAAAATTAAGACTTGGGGAACTACAGGCCAGTCTCACCTCTGTGCCTGGCAAGATCATGGCCAGATCCACCTTGAAATTATGCTAAGGCACACAGAAAATAAGTAGGCAATTAGTGACAACCAACACGATTTCTTGAAGAGGAACCGATATCATCTACCTGGATTTGTGCAAAGCATTTGACACTGTCCTGCACAACATTCTGGTCTCTAAATTGGAGAGACGTGTTTGATGGATAGACAACTCAAAGGATAAGGAATTGCTGGGTGTTCACACTCAAAGTGTTGTGGTCAAAGACTCAATGTCCAAGTGGACAACAGTGATGACTCGTGTTCCTCACGGGTTGGTATTGCCACTGGTGCCATTTAACATCTTTGTTGGTGACAAGGACAGTGGGATTGAGTGCACCTTCAGCAAGTTTACTGATGACATCAAGCTGTGTGGTGTAGTCAACACGCTGGAGTGAAGGGATGCCATCCAGAGGGACCTTCACAGGCTTGAGAGGTGGGCCCATGCAAACTTAATGAAGTTCAGCAAGGCCAAGTGCAGTGTTCTGTAGCTGGGTCAGGGCAATCCCAAGCACAAATACAGGCTGGGCAGAGAATGGATTGAGAGCAGCCCTGAGGAAAAGGTCTTGGGGATGTTGATGGACAAGAAGCTCAACACAAGCTGGCAATGTGTACTTGCAGCCCAGAAAGCCAAATGTGTCCTGGGCTGAATCAAAAGCAGAATGCCCAACAGGCTTGGAGAAGTGATCCTCCACCTCTACTCTTCCCTGGTGAGACCCACCTGGAGTACTGCATCAAGCTCTGGGGCCCCCAACATAAGAAGAACCTGTTTGGATTGTGTGCAGAGGAGAGCCACAAAAATGATTCAAGGGCTGGAGCACCTCTCCTATGAAGACAGGCTGAGAGAGTTGGGGCCATTCAGTCTGGGGAAGAGAATGTTCTGAGGAGACCTTATAACAGCCTCCCAGTAACTAAAGGGGGCTACAAGAAAGATGTAGAGAGTCTTTTCACAAGGGCATGCAGTAATAGAACAGGTCATAAAGGCTTTAAACTGAAAGAGTGTAGATTTAGATTAGATATTAGGAAAAAAATTCTTCCCTATGAGAGTGGCAAGGCACTGGAAGTCGTTGCCTAGAGAAGCTGTGAATACCCCATCTCTGCAAGTGTTCAAGGCCAAGTTGGACAGGACTTCAAGCATCTTGGTCTAGTGGAAGGTGTCCATGCCCATAGTAGGGGAGTTGGAACTAGAGGATCTTTAAGGCCCCTTCCAACTCAAACCATTCTGTGATTCTATGAACTCTATTAACTTGTTTTTGTTTGAAGAAGATGCTGTAAATAAATGAACAGTGGTGCAGCCACTGTTGTGATGTTCATCCTGTTCTGCTTCCAGTAAGAGACCTAGACCATAGTTTTCAAAGCCATCAATGGGCTCAAGAGCATCAATTACTCCTGACTGAGCCGTGTTTTCCCAGGACTAGGCAGCTGGCAAACTGAAAGTACAGTCTCCAGACAGAAAAATATTGTTCTTGATTGAAGTATTTTAGCTCTGTAACAAGTGCCTACAATCATGATACTTAAGGTCTGACCATATTCAGAAGTAGTTTAAAGTTTCATCCTGGTAGTTGCAACAGACTTGAAATTTGTGCCTACAAAATACCAATGTAGCATCTAAAGCGGGGGATTGATTAGCGGGTGCAGATTTCATTTTACCTGAGTTTCTTAGAAAGGTGATGTCCCACAGGTGGTGTGGCCAGGAAAGTTGATGTCTGGGATATTCCTCCTGATTATGGTGGGGCTGTGCATATGCACCCCCACTCATTGACACCAGGGAAATTGAGGAAGAGAAATGTGGACATCTGCTGAAACACAGCTTCCTCATGAACTGGGCTACCATGGAAAGGATTTGGAGGGAAGGCTGAAACCTCAACATCTCCAGACTTTCTTCCTGGTTTTGGGATTTCTGCATTTCAGCCCTTTATTTTCCTGTAACTTGGATTACAAGATTACACTCAGCCTCTGCTGAGTGGTTTAGTTTTAGGACTCCTACAAATCTTGCCTGAGGTCACTGCACCTGACCCAGGAGTGTGATGAATGCACATTTGGGCAGAGACTGAGAGGGGGTTGAGGAATGTTCAGGAAAGGTGTTATGTGGAAGAGAACTACAGCAAGATATGCAACCTTCAGCCCTCTTTCTGCCTGAGTCTCAGGAGCCCTGGAGGAAGCTGGCAGGAGAGAGCTCCTTGAATGTCTCCTTTGGAGAAACCAGCTTGTTCTTGGCCACTTTCCCAGATGCTCCTCAATAAAGCAGAAAATGGGAGCATGAGCTAGACAGTTCATAGCAGTAAGTCTGATCATTTTGAGAGTGCTCCAGAGGCCTGACTGCAGTGAGGTATAATATTATTCTGGTTGTCTACTTGTATGCATCTGCATTGGGATCATCTAGGGCTCTTTAGGGCTCTTTAGGTTTGTTATGGTTTGACTCTGGCTAAAAGCTGAGAGCCCACACATAGATCTAAAATTTCTCGGAGAAGGGGGAAAAAAACCTCGACTTTTGTGATAAGGATTACAAGCAACTGTTTATTAACTACTTCACACAAGCAAAACAGGCTCTAACTTAGAATATTAAGTATTTACTACTACTACTACTACTACTACTACTACTACCAAAATCAGAGCTTAAGAGTTTAAGGGTGAGAAGTTTGATAGTTGTTACAGACACCTTTCTCCCCCCATCCCTCCCTTTTAAGATCCTTCACCTTCCTCCAGCAGCATGGGAAGGTAGGTATGGGGTGGAGGGGGGGGGTTACAATCAGAGGTTTTCTTTGCTGCTGTTCAGGAGAGAGAGAGAGAGTCCCACCCCAGCTTTCCTCGTGGGGTCCTTTATTATACTGACAACAGCTTTCCAGGTATTGTTGGCACGTAAGTCACTTTACCATAGGTGCNAACAAGGTTATATATCAAGTCCTATTTACAGGCACCTGTGAAAGCATTCATAACCACAGTATGGACCACAATTTAGCTGTCTTCCACCTACTGAACTCCTCATGTGCTGTTGTGATCACAGACAACCGTGATTTGCTTCAGGAGATTTCTCTTGCTCCATGTCTTGTCCCAAGAAGCCTCCAGTGGCTAATTCCACAGAACCTCTAGCAAGGGCTGCTCTCCAGGATCTCGCAGAGCGAGCATGGCAGACCTCTTTGAGAAGATGGACAAACTGCCCACTCGCTGACAACCAACTTGGTATGATTTAAATAACTGAGTCCAAAGACCTGTGAAGGAACAAAGCATTTGATGAGTAGAAGCAGAGATATCAAGGGGAGGCTGGCTGTTGCCAGAAAGGTTGTTTGCTGAACTAACCTGCATGCTGGTGTTTCAATGGATTAATTTGAGAGGGAACGACTCATAGAACAGCAGGCTGTCTTGTTCTTGCCTTTGATTTTGATGAACAATGGAATAAGGTTAAACACTTAATATGAAAAACTAACTCTGGTAATGATGATAGATTTCATAAGGCCCCATTTTGCATTACTGAATGTCTTTTAATACAATATAATTAGTCTTCAAATGATGAGTGAAAGCTGGAAGGTTCCCAGGTTCTTGTCATGCAATAACTGTAGTTCAGTTATGTCTAACCAAGAAGAACAAATTTGAAGCACATATTTTAATCAGAAAGTAAGGTGGCAGATCTTAGCAACTAACGCTACATCAACTATCTCAAATAATTCTACACTGAGCTGGGCCTTCTGGAATTGCCCATTTGGGATTTACCCATCAATAAAGTGAAACCAACATATGATACTTTAGGACTGTAAGACTGGAGATTGCAGTTTTATTGTTATAAGACACATTTTAATTTGTAAGGAGACAGCCTTTAGAAGGAATATATTTAAAACCATTCCAGGAAGCCAGCCAATGTACACAAGCATTTGCTGAAAGCATAAGAGAGATTTATAAAAAAATTACCTGGATGAAACATTAACAGGACAATGTCTTAAAAGTGGAACTGCAATAATTGCAAGAAGTTTAGGTGAGCATCTTACTGAGATGCAGACAAAACGTGAGAATCCACGTTTTGTGCATGCACAGAGCATGCACATGTGTGCATTTTGAGTGTCATACCACAAATTTTGTAAGCAAAGCTGGTTTGCAACTTAGGATTTCCTGGGATAGATATAACATATTCTTTCCTTGTTTTTAGAAGAGCTTAGAGTTTTTAGACACACTGTTCAAGTGTAAAAGTACTTACCAAGGCAATCCAACGCCATGTTGCATGTCTTAGTGCTCAATCTGGGACAGTGAAGAGCAACATTGCCTGTCCAAGAATTAAGAAAGAACATTTTAATTTTTTTTAAGAGTAAGCTTGGAGTTTTGGAAACTACCATTTGGTAGTATAGGATGCAGCATCAACTTACTTAGATATATATATAAATTTTGATTATTTGCCATGTCTGTTTCTGAACAAAGTATTCTACCATAGAGCTGACTTTGGTCTGACTGCTGTCTACCGCTCACCCCTCCCCAAAAATACTCATGGCATTTCAAAATTGCTCCTACATGACTGTGCAGTACTACTGATTTTGCATGGAGTTTTGCAGACACAGCTAATTTTTCTTGTGGAAATAAATTTGTAAGCCTTGGTATCATACGCAACTGAAAGAATGCTTGTTCCAGCAAGCTTAGGTAGTCAAAGTTTCCTGTGATCTATCAAAGCTGTGATGCAGATGTTTAGAAGCAAGTTAATGACCATAATAGCTATTCTAGACCATGAGCTATGATCATCTGAATGATCCTCTGCAGAAAAAAATAGGCATATTTAAAGATTTTGGTGAAGAATAAATAGCCATTCCTACTGACCTTGGAGCCAAACTGACTTTGAAGCCAAACTGACTTTGAAATACATCAAATCAGTATTTTCAGACAATGCTGAGCAAGATGTAATTGCAGTTCGTAGAAGCCCAGTGCTGCTATGAGGTGGAGAGCTCTGAAAATCTCACTACAGACCTCCTAGAGGAAAAATGTTTTTTTATTGGATCAAATACTACATCAGACCTGGAAAACCTAGTCCAAATGGGAAGTCTTCCAACTATCACACGCTGCAGAAGTGCAATTTAAACTGTACCAAAAAATTACTCAATGTGACAAGTCCTGGATATTTCAAAATGAGAGTTAGTGCAAGTGTGGAATAACTTTTTCATTTCACATAAGAGCTCAGCAAAACTGATGCACATTGAACTTGTGAGATGATGCAGGTGGAAGAAAAATCTCAAAGAAAAAAGATATTTAGGATTTATAACTGGTGCAGATGGTTCAGATGGTTATAATTCACATTGCAATAACAAAATTGGCACTAGACACCTTCCTGAAATCTGTTATCCAGATTTCTAAAACATGGATAAGGATATGATTCTAGCTAGATAAAATCTAGAGACCTTATTCTAGAATGAAAGAACACTCAAAGGACTGAGTTTCCTCTTGGCAGATAGCAGAGTTCAAGAGTGCATTAGATAACAATTTTACATTTCAAGATGCCAGAAGAGATGAGGGCTGCCAGCAGATACTTCTTGTCTGGAAAATGGGAGTTAATTCCATTAATTTCAAGGGGGTTTGTTTTGTGTCATAAAAACTTAGGCCCAATATGAAAGGAATTTACTAAACAAATTCCAGAGAACTTATGACAAATAACAGTTTAAGGAGAACCTTATTGCTTTTCTGAGTACACTGTTCTGGGAAACAGATGCAGTGATTCAAACTGAATTCTTAGGAGGTTCTGTATTCATGTAATTTGCAATGATTTGCTGCTTCAACTTGGTAAATTATTGTGCACAGTTCATTGGCCTAATCCATAAAACTTCATGAAAAAATCATACAGTTCAGTTTCACTGGAAAAAAAAACATTAAAAATTCCCATGTCTTGCCTTCTAATACATTTAATATTAGCTGACACCTTGGCAGTAAATTTTGCATGGCCAAAAATATCTGTACATCAATATAAGCGTGTCTATGTATGCTAGACCAATATTTTTTTTCAGAATAACTCAATAAGAATTTTTAGAAGCTAAAATTAGGTCAGTTGTCTTACAATTTCTTGCAGAGGCTAGTGCAGAAGGAAATCTTTCTATCTGTAGTCAAATATAGTACTGCTGTGATGGTGCTGAAGGCACTGGGGTTTCAGCCATTCTGGTGGTCACTTGCAGCATGTAACCAGGAACTGCTATAGTATTGGATGAGTAATAACCCTGTCAGGTTAATGGAGCAGTTCACTAAATGATTCCTGCATACAACACAATATGTTTTGAATTTAAATTTGGACAAATATATTGTAAACAAGTTGCCTCAGTTTAACTGGCATATGCTTTGACAAGTATCTGATAGAAATGCAATTAAATCAAGAGAAGGAATTACTAGATTTTTTTTTCCCCAGGTGAAGATTTTATTCTGGCTACGTAAGTTCTGCATTTTGCTTTGTAAGCTGAAGTATTCCCATTCTTCATAAGTATTATAGTACTATATTTCCTAACAATTATCTCATTCATGCTTTCTCCTTTTTTTTTTTCCCCCAAAGTTTTTTTTCCCCTTTAGCAAAGTCTAATTTGACCAGATCCACCTACATATGTGCAGCTTTCAAATGATTCATTTCAGATGTTCCTTCTGCTTACTTCTCAGCAGCATTTGTTTCCATCATTCTCCATATGTCAACAGGTTATTTTGAATCAGGCTTTCTTCCTATTTTGTCAGTAGAGTTAGCCATGTTGTCTGTGTGAGGATTGTGGGTACAAAAAAGAGTTTACAAGCCTTTTTAGAGAATAAAAAATGGCTGAAGCTTTCATCTGTCATTGGTTCGTAACTCTTACATATGTGACAGATGAGATTCATCCCTGGTTTTCTTGGTACCTAACAGGTCATCTATTTGCACATCTTTTCTCATTAGACAACAATTGCCTTTGAATTCTTGTGTTAATTTTGAGTTTGATGTTTTATCAGTTATCAAGCCCAAGTAAAGGAACATGTTAATTGTGTGGGGTTTTATTGTTATTATACCAATTTTTCCAGCAGATACTTTCCTCCTTCAGCATTATGTATTCCCTCTGCAGTAATTAATTTGTCTCCATTTTTGGGGACTACTGTTCAACATTTTCTTTTTTTGACAACTGAAGAAAAGCATGTAGCTCTTATTTTCCTTAGAGGTATTCCAAATATTTTCCTCTTAAACATATATCAACATTAATTTAAAAAATTTATTCTTTCCAACATGCTACTCCCTCTCACTTGGCCTTTTAATGTCCCACAAGAAACACTGAGCAAGACAGTGTTTAAGAGTCTATGGTATAGTCTTCAGTGCACTGACCTGCTCCAATTTTCATGTTATACTGCTGCAGCTCTTCTGCATTAGCTATTTTGTAGGACTCCAGGAGAGCAGAGGTTGTTTGTGTAATTTCTCTCATTTAAAATACCAGTTCATTCTCAGAATGAAAACAGTTTTGTGTTTTTGAACATGCAGAGCTTGTATTTTAATTGGCAACTACTGCATTTTGAAAATGTCTATAATTTGCATTGTTTCAAACCTTTCATGCAAACACAGTGTTGTTTCCAATTCAGTCATGTTTCTTATTTAAATTTTAAGGCATATTTTAAAAAGAATCTGCTTTGCAGATAGTTTAGTTGGTAACAAACAGGCTTTGGATAATGACTAGCACAAACTTTGTGCAGACATTCAGACAATAGAAGGCCTGTGTCCAACTTGACAAATATTGGATGCAGATTTCCATTGTCTCGCTTGTAGTTTAGGTTGCATCAGGGAATTTCTGCTGCTATTTCACTCACTGAAACCGATTGTTAAAAATCACACCCTAAATCCAAAGTTATTAATAACGCATCCAACAGATGGCAGATTATTTCAGAAGAGCAAAATGCAATGAGTGATGCATTGAATGTGATTTTTCCAAAATGAATATTTAACTCACAGTACTTGGCTGTAAATTCAATCTAATCAAATGTAGTTTAAATTGTAGTATAAAGTAAAGGAAAATAATTCTATGCCTCATGCTGTATCACCATCTGAATCCCTGAGCCTTACCAAAATTTTCTATGATTTATGTGTTTAACAAGTTTATTGGAAAATGAAAAATAACATTATTCAGCAGGAAATTGTCATACAAGTATAAGGGTATAGATCTTTACACTGAACATGTGGAAAGTAGAATAAGATTTTTGAGTGGGTTTTATTAATTATGCTAGTTGGAATCTGTAAAGCTAGGATCTATAAACACAACCAACCATTCCTCTCTCTGAAACCAATTCTAAGCTGCTTTTAGAGCTCTTCGCAAGGATGATCAGGTGGAGCTGGACTTCCATGATCATTTAGGGCTAAAGCAAACCCCAGGAAATATAACATGATGTCATGGTTTGACTCTGGCTAAAAGCCGAGAGCCCACACATAGATCTAAAATTTCTCAGAGAAGGGAAAAAAAAACCCCGACTTTTGTGATAAGGATTACAAGCAACTGTTTATTAACTACTTCACACAAGCAAAACAGGCTCTAACTTAGAATGTTAAGAATTTACTACTACTACAACTACAACTACTACTAAAATCAGAGCTTAAGAGTTTAAGGGTGAGCAGTTTGATAGTTGTTACAGACACCTTTCTCCCCCCCACCCCTCCCTTTTAAGATCCTTCACCTTCCCCCAACAGCTCGGGAAGGCAGGTGTGTGTGTGTGTGGAGGGGTTACAATCAGAGATTTTCTTTGCTGCTGTTCAGAAGAGTGAGAGAGTCCCACCCCAGCTTTCCTCGTGGGGTCTTCTCCATGGAAACAGTCCGTTGCAAACTGCTTCTTAGTGGATTCGTTACTAACAACAGTTTTCCTGGTACTGTCGTCANCTAGCTTAGAGCAGAGAAAAACTCTAGCAGCTTCTTAAAGAAACCTCTCTCCTAGCCCCCCCCAACTAATAAAAAACTCTGGCTACTTAAAACCACAACACATGAGGACACATTTCAGTAGTCAAGGGAGGGAAAACTTTCTGAGCACCACATCTCCTTTTTCTGTAGATCTAAAGGAAGCAATACTGTTAGTTCTCCGTAATAGCAAACAGTTCTCCACATCACATCAGCTCTGCTGTGCTTCTTGTTTTCCTAGTGATATACCAGGAAGTTTATTCCAATTCTTGTACCTGATGAGCCAACACTGCTCAGCAGTGGGAGACAAGTGACTGTTCCAGCATCTATCCACAGCACAGTCTGCATATGAATAACCTGCACAGATGCTTAGATTGCGATTTTCATCTCTTTACGCCTTAATGGGATGGAGAAAGTACCAGTTGGCTGTCAGAAGCAGAGCCCCGTGGAGCTCAGCTGGGTTGCTCCTTCATGATCTGACTGCATGATGCAGTTCCTTCACAGAGCAGTGAGGCCAGTATCAAAGGAAACCCACACGTGACGGAAACTGTGTGCTACAAGATGTTGCAGCCCTGTAACACTAATGAAAAGCCGACTATATTGTCAAAATGTAATTAGGATGTAAACTAATCTCAATACAGAAAGGTACAGCATCTGCCTTTATCAGTGTCAGTCATGACTCACTGCTCTGTGGCATAAGAAGCCCAAATGGATATGCAGTTGGAGCTCGACCCATGCAACTTCGCCCTCAATTAACAGTAACAACAGCAGGAGAGACAGATCTTGCAGAATCAAATGGAACCTTTTTCTTTAGGAAATTTTGTTTAATTTCTTGCTAAAATAGTAGCAATAAATATGCATAGATAAAGAATTGTACATTTGTAAATATCTACCAAAAGCTCCATAGAAAATTTGATGTATGGTTAGCATATGTTGTATTGAATGGGAATATAGCTAAACTATGCTAAAGCTGGCATCATATTTCTTCTGTTAAGCAAATTTATAATGTAACATTATCTCCTATGAGACTCAAACTATAATGACTTGGATTTGTGCTTTGTACTGGGTCTGAGAAATATGTGGCACTATTTCTATTTTACCAGAACAGATTGTTTGAAGGAGAGGAAGTAGAGGCGGCTTAAGTGACATCCAACCAGCAAATTGTGTGAGACAATTGTCTCGAGACAGCTTTAGTTAGAATAATTTTTATCTTTCTTTCTTTTTCTCTTCAGCATTGTTAAAGCACTTTTCAAGCATTACAGATTATTCTATTATACTGTCTATCTCTACTTTTATCCATAGTATACAAAGCCTTTCCAGCTACAGACAGGCAGTTGAAGGAATCTGGGAGACTGTGGGTGACATGCCAAGCTGCCTTTTGTAGTTAACCTGAGTCTGTCTGCGGCACTACCTAAATTAGTTATGTGTTGCTTTCATCTTAACTGCTTACAACATGAAAATTGCTTCATGAAAAGGGATGGCATTGGTCCCTGAATGCATTGGTGTGCTGATGGATTTAAAAATCTAACTATATGATACGGGTATTTTTATCCTTACAGAGCCTAGTTTCAGCTGGGTCATTCTTAATTTAAGCGGATCTTAAACTTTATCTTCAATGCCCAGACTTTTAGTCTTGAGTCAGTGGGCATAGATAAGAAATTCATAGCTGTGCTCCATATGGGGATAATTAAAAAACTGACTTCTCAAAACAGTCTTGGGTTGATATTTTGCAAAAATGCATGCAAATATTTAGTACTGACAGCAAAAAATTAGTCATTAAGGCTGTAAGATTGTTACCAAAACAGACTCCTGAATATGTGTTAACCGGATTCTTTTTTAATTAAGTTTATTTGAATAACAAAACACAGTTGCATGGTCCAAGGCATAGGTCTGAAGAAAACTATTCCCTCTAATCTTCCATTTATTTGCACAGTGAATTCTTCTAAATGCATGAGATTTCTTCTAAATAAATTCTAAGTGTATGAGATTTAGGATTAAGTTCATGTGGAGCCTGGGAAAATTCAGAGAAGTTCGGTCTTAAATTTCTGTTTGACCGAATAACATCAGATATAGGAAATAATTTAAACTTCTGAGATGGGTTCCTATAATTTTAACATAACCACAAACAAACAATAAAAGTATCTTTCTCGTCCCAAGGCCCTTATTCCTCATGCAAGAATGTGAAGAACGTTATTTGAAATAAACAGCACTTGTAAAACCCAGCTGGTAATGGCAAGAAGCAGAGACACAAAATACCTGTCTTTGTAACATAGTACTATCCTTTGACAGAGGCAAATAAGGAGTGAAAGAGACACTTGCTGTGGATAGACACACAAAAAAACCAGTCTGGAAAGAAACTGGGCATGATGATCTGTTAGATCAGCCAGTGCCTCTGGTCAGTGCATCCTGGGTGTATAAACCAAAGGCAGTGGCCACTGTTGTGTAGGTCCAGTTTACACTTTCTAGTTGCTATTCTCTGTCTACTTTCCTTAAATTAGGATATGATGAGGAGTGTAGGTTTTATTTGCTTCCATCCTTATCCTTTAGGAGCCTGTTGCAGAGCTGAGATTAGAGTACAAAGATGGCAAAGACCAAGTTTGAAAAAAAGCCCTAGACCAGCCCCACCCCTGGAAGTGTCCAAGGCCAGTTTAGATGGGTCTCTGAGCAACCTGATCTAGTGTCCCTTCCCAAGGAAGGGGTTTGGATCTAGATGATCTTTAAGGTCCTTTCCAACCCAAACCAGTCTATGATTCTATGATTCTGCCACTTTGTTTGCATACACAGACTTCTACAAAAATCAGGGCATTTCTTGCTCTAAAGTCTGCAGACGAATTGCTAATGGTTTTTTCTTATTTATATGCAGTCGTTAATATATTATAGATAATGTAAATGCATGTATTGCAGACTGCACCAGTGCATACCCAAAACGTGATGTTCAAGAACATGAAATATTTCCAGAAATCTAGTGCTGGATCTATGTGAGGCCAGTGAGTTGCCAAATCAAGCACGATTCTGCCCAAAATTTTTTTACATTGCTTATGTGCCAGATTTTCAACCTCACTTCATTCAGGTAGCAGTTTTTGAATCTGAAAATTTAGAAAGCATGAATAACCACCTGAAAAAACCTCATATGATGATGGTAGTTTATGCTAAAGTATATTCTAATAAATCTATAGCGTTTCAGTGTTCAGCTGCAAATGCACAAGAATTATCTAGACCCTGGTTAGTATATTAACAGAACATATCTTTTAAAGCTAATGATGGTATTTTGTAATCTTTGATTGTTTGAAACTGACCCTTCTTTGAATATGGTGAAAGTTTACAGGATACCTTTAAAATTCTGTGTAGCTAATAATTATTGGTTGACTAATGAGTAAAAGCTGTTCCAAAGCACCTGGTGATAGTGATCACATAATTAAGGAAGTGACAGAGTCATGAAAATCATGAACTGCTGTTTAGCAAGACAGAAGTTTTCCTTTCAAGTCTCCTACTGTTCACTCCTGACAAGTATTAATTCTGATTTTCTTCCCTATGTTGGCACAACATATATCATAATGTTGCATGATGTTCACTTTTTTAAAAAGTACAATCATTTTTTTCCTAAACATTTTATATTGTTAAGTTTCCACCCAAAACCCTATAAAACATTCAGAAAACTAGTAATATAAAGGGGATTCAGTCATTTTAGGCAAGAATTTCTGAAATTCATTTAATAATAAAGGTCTGTTTTGAATCTCATGAAACAAACTCAGCTTGGAAATTTTATTATTTATGAGTTTATTGCTTTATTTTATTTTTTCTTTATTATAGCTTCAGTACTCCTAAGAATTTGCTACCAAATAACAATGGTTTTCTTCTATAACTCATGACATGGATCCTTTGCTCTATGAGCAGTTGCAAGAACTGAAAATAGGCTGTGGATTCATTTTTGTACAAATTTGTATGTTATCTTTTTTAATTTGATGAAATATGAGGCATTAGGGCTTTTTTTGGTATTATTTGGGCTAGCTGTATGGTGTACTATATGTAATTTCCCAGCAGAATTTACTGTGCTTTTTATGAGACTACTTTTCTGTGTCTGTATTCTCTTTTAATTGTGCCACATTTACAAACAGGTATTGACACTCTCATGCACACACACGTGCACATGCAGTCTGATCTATAAGCTGGTTTTTGTGATGATCCCAGAGCTGGATTTTGTGTCTGTGTGAAAATAAATTGGAATTCCAACTCTGAACATCTTCAAATTATCAGTTTTGAAGGTGTCCAAAGCCCAAGAAAAATTTTATGTCATACTGGGCGAGAAAGCTGAAGAAGAATTTGCAGCATCAAAGGATTAATTGTAGTAAAGACCTATTAAATCAGAATTATAAACTCTTAAGGACTAAATTATGGACTATAGAGCAAAATGCAAGTCCCCAAGAACTGCTAAATCGTCATGTCCATGAAAACTTATTAAAATCCAACATAGATGTGCTCTGCCCACGGCATTTTTTCAATTAGTCTTGCTTTGTCCTGAAATGTTCTGTCTCATTATGTGACTGACGCTGATCACAGAGAATTGCATGTTGTGGGATCAAAACCCAAGACAGTCAACTGCCCAGACTTTCTTCCCCTACTAAAGCTATTTTTATGCAAGCTTATAAATAGGCTCCTATCTGTAATCTAAAGTAAATTTGAGTCCTTTACTTCCTCACCGCTGCTCAGCTAACTCTTCATATGTTGCTAAATTTGAGGGATTTCATTTAGGTAATTTAGATAATTTCAGGTATTATAAGTTATCTTTAAAAAATTGCAGGAAAATTCTAAAACTCCACTTGACCTATGTACGAGAACCTGACTTTGTACAAAAGTGAGCTTTCTTAGTAGCAGCAGTATAATACAAAAGATACAGAGAAAGCATCTTATGAAATATAAGAAGATTAACTATGGATGTTCTTTCAGTAAGAGATTCTGAAAGTAAGTACTGTTTGAAAGAGAATATTTTTCCAGCAGCCAGTAAAATATCTTCAAGAGTAAGCAATGAACTGAAAGTCAGATCCTGGTCCTTTTAATTCAATTGCATGGATAATCTTGTTCTCTGAAAATATTCTTTTCATGGAAAACAGAAATGGAAAATGGAACAGTTAAAACCAAGGCTGAATGAAAGTGAACCTTTCCTTATTACCAGATTTGACCAACGCTGTCTGTAACACAGTTCCATTACTGATTTTCAGTAACACTCTCCACAGAGAAGCCTTCTCAAACTCAGGTGTTGAAGGAGAAAGGTTGGCAAAATGGAAAAGAATCTCATCTGAGGCCACAGGAGTGAAGGGAAGATGAAGCAGGGTGCCAGTGAGCCCCTCGCTCCTCCCAGCATTGCTTCTGTTGCTGGAGCTGGTGATGCTTAGACATGGGGCAGAAATCCTTGTTTCTGTGACCCCACTCACAGAATCAATACCAGGAAAACATTTTTAAACTACAGAGCTACAGGATCTCCAGGCAGGAAATGAATCTGTGATGGGAGACCATCCATGCTTCTAAGATGCAAAAATCTTCGGTGCTGTAGTCACTTGTAGCATTTAACAAGTCCATTGTCCTGGAAGACACCTTTCAGTCAATGTGCAGACTAGAAAACACTTCTTTAGAATCCCTATTAGCACCAGTGCAGTTTATCAGGGGAAATAGTTTATGCCTGTGCTGCATGCGTCTGTCTCAAAAACAAACCATCCTATCTTGCCACTCTTTTATGTGTATTTGCCAATATGATAATGTCTGCCTTTAGGTTTTACTAGCTTAGATAAGCAACACACTCCTATTTACCAAATACAACCTCACAAGGCCTTCTTGATGAGCACTGCCATGTTAGCAAAAGCTCCTTCTGGTGGCATGTAGCTTTATCTCATTTTTATCTCCCTCTAGACACCAGATACATCCCTGCATAACGTGCATCTGCAGCCACAGGGTGGTAAAACAATGACACTGGATGGAGTCACACCGATGTCTATGAGTAGAAATTTGTTCAGTTGATCACTGTTTAGTTCGTGTCCCCAGCCAGTCTCCAGACCCCTTGTGCATATTGTCCCCTTAGAAATTCCTGTTGACACCCGCTAGCTGAACTCCATGGTGGGTACAGTGAGTTTTAAGTAGCACAAACTACATTAGGCTGAACATACTTGGAAATCAGGCATTTTACTTCTTCCTGCTGTGGCCTCAACTCACTGTATGATGCCAGGTTGAAGCTGAGCAACAACGTACAGTGAATACGGTGGTTGAGCCTCTGCTGTTTATAATTTTTCCACAAGTAGTTTCAAAGTTCTCTTGACTTGAACTTCTTCCACTTTATTAAAAGACAGCATTTTAGAATTTCTTGGCTGTCTCCCATTTTCCTGGCTAGGATTCTAAGGCAGATTTTATGTTGTCAGATGCTGCCCTCAATTCTGAGTGAAAAGGGGAAAGGCAACTTTTTTCTCTGTGGCTTGAAAGATCCCTTTTCTTCTGAATTGTCTATGCTTTTCTCACAGTCCTCTTTTCCTATGAACAAGACTTTTTCTAACGCCTTTTAAGACATTTTCTTCTTTTCTGTCACCAAGGTATCATCTGTTAATTTGTTGCTTTCTATGAAATTGAGCTGTTCTTCTTCTGACACCAATGTCCTTTTAGTGGAGGATTTCTGATCCAGTTAGCATGCTGCTTTGAGATTTTTTGGCAACTAAGACATCATTAACCATTCCAAGTTTGAGTGTCTAGGCTCAAGAAAATGTACAAGCCACACACCAATAATGGACACTTTCATGAAGTTTGCTTACATTTTGGTGCTTGGAACCCACAGAGTTCAGATGAGTCCAAGCCAAATCTGTACCCCTCCACATAGCTTCAGACATGATATGAGCCATTTTTCACTCTACCTACAGATGTGAGAATGTTGGGTGCTGATTTACTGTGAGCCTGAAGAGCTTTTTCAGCCATCTCAAGTTAATATGTTAATATGTCCATGAAGCAACCCCTCTTGAACCAGTGTTGTAAGAAATAAACATAAAGCAGCCTATTTTGAAGGTTAATACATTTGCTCTTGGTTTTATCATGTCTTGACAAGCCTCTCCAAATATGAGGAGTCACTGGGACATTTGTTATCCAGTTCAGTAATGTGACCTAGATTCTTCTGTTGGGCTTCCTGGAAAAAAAATGTACCGTTGCTACAACAACGTACTTTTTGTAATATTTTGTCAGATGTTTCACTCAGATCTCCTGGAGTGATTTCTATGATCTTGATCACACTTCTTCAGTCAATCTTACTAGGATGTAATGTTTCATATTCATCTTTCAGCATATCTCACAACATACCAGCACAGAGACACACACTCGGAGACCAGAGAACAGCACATTATGATCATGAACTGTGAACTCTCTTAAAATTGACTTCAGGGGGCAAACGGACATATTTGAAAGAGGTGCTAAATTCAAACAAATACGGTTTTATTGTAGGAGCTTGGTAGGCTTGTTACTGCATTACATGCAGCATGCACATCCTTGATCATGCAATATACTCCTTGGTAGGCTTTTCATTCTCTGCACAGCCAGGAACCATTACTGGCTCTGAAATCCACCCTGTGTTGCTGGTCACGGCCACTGAAGCACAACCTGAAATTCTGCAGTTTCTGTGTTACTGGAAGATGCAAAATATGGCCTTTGACTGTGCAACGTATTTTACAAGGGGTGGGCACATTGCCAGGCTATTAGCTGTAAAAATTTTAAGAACTTAATTTAGTAGTCTCCTAGGCTTCTGCTTTTACCAACTGGGAGGAAGGATCAGGCTGCAGGCTACTCAGAGTTTCACACTCTGTAGCAGCTAAGTGTCTCCCCACTAGCTAAGACTTCGGAAAATAAGGAGCTTATCTTAGATGGTTTGCACATATCCTCTGAAAAACCTGCAATGGAATGTCACAAGACAAGTTTCAAACAGATGCTTTTGAACCCAGTTGGAATTTAGCTTGAGGAAGACCTCAAGACACTGTCCTCAACCAGGAGACAATAGTTATCCCAGGAGATGTATTTAGAAAAGATAATTTCTCCATGTATTGCAGAGAATAGAATAGAATGGAATAGAATAGAATAGAATAGAATAGAATAGAATAGAATAGAATAGAATAGAATAGAATATTTACAAGCAAAATTAAAAAATAGTTACAAGCACTAATCATTCTCTTTTCATTTAATTGCATAATTATGTATTTCATCCAGGAGTTTATTTTGTGTTACATCTTCATTTTAGACTTGGAAGTGCTTTTTTAATGAAAGAAGGGGCCAAATATCAACCAACTAGAAAGCACTGTATTTCCTTTCTTTTTTTAAAAGTAATCCAATAGTATCAGAAAATCATAAGGCAACCTGGATAGTCAGATACACCTCATATGCTTCTATAAAGATGTTCATATAAATGACATTGTTGATCTTGGGTAAAGAATGTTGTCATGTTGGAATCTGTCACATGCTTTTGCCATGTAAATTATTTGGCTGTCACTACTGACAGTTTGTCTGACTGGATTGCAGGTTGCTTATTAATGCAGTGTTGGAAAATCATGTGAAACTATCATTCTTCTGAGAACAAGTCAATATTTATCTACATGTAGATGATGCAGCTGCCACGGTGATAGAGGGGCTATGAGAAGGCCAGAAATACCTTGTTCCCAGGTTATCATTGCAGGAATGGTGGGTGTGCTTTTGTGTCTCTAGCAGGTATGTTTCCCACACAGCACCCTGGATGGTTCACTATGTAGCCCTATTCCAGTGTTTAAGGCATCTTCTCTTTCTCCTTCCCTCCGACCTTGGTGTTAAGAAAACTTCTCCCTTTCCTCTCTCTTAAGCCACCATGATGTTCTGCCTAGCCTTTTTTCTTCTTCTTACATATGTTATCACAGAGGTGTTAGCAGTTGACCTTGACTGGCTCAGAGCTAAAAAATCTCCAGCAGCTTCTTAAAGAAGCCTCTCTCCTAGCCCCCCCCCGCTAATAAAAAACTCTGGCTACTTAAAACCACAACAGGAGTGGAGGGAGAGAATCATTTCCCTCAACCTGCTGGCCACACTGCACCCCAAGACATGGTTTCCTCTCGGGGCTGCATAACCTTGCAATGCGTCATGTCCATCTTTTCTGCCAGCAGTACCCCCGAGTCTGACTCTGCAGGAGTCTCAGTCCTTTCATCCCCCAGTCTCTATCGATACCGGGGTCTCTCCTCCTTCTGTCAGTCAACTGACAAGTAAAAGGCAGAGGTGGAAAAGGGAGGGGAAAATATCCCAGGCTCCAAGAGGTCAGGGTTCACCTGCACACCCAAGAAAGACAATCACCACACCTCACCGTGCAAACTGCAGTGGCAATGCAAACTGCCCTCTCTCATGCCTGAAGGTCAGCTTTCAGTGTGTATCATTCTGTTGAACAAAAAATTAAACTGTGCTCCTAAGATCTAACACTGATAATTTTCCTTGGGATGTCAGTGATACATCAACCAGCTCCTTCTCAGAACAATAGGAGTGATTTAAACAAGAATAAATCCCATTATTTGGTGGTCTTGGCGGGTGTGTGGGCAACAGGAATACAGACAACTGCCACAACTGATTGACATCATGTCTGTCCCAAAGTCAAGACAGAGCTACCAGTATGCAACCTTCAGGCGGTTGGTTGACTCTGATGGAGAGCAAGGTGTCCTTGATTCTTTATCTTCAGAGTTTTCAATCTGTCAGCCTTTCCTCAGGAACAACTACATAATGTTTATGCAGCTGCTAGAGCCAGGAGATGGAGAACATATGGGACACCAGAATGTTACTTGTATGTTAAATTATCCTGGTGGCAGCCTGCTAAACAGCAGCAAACTGCAATGAGTCCTGCACTGTTGCCATCACACAGAGACATTGTTATTGGAAGAGCTGGACAGTGAAGAAGGGAGCTAGGAAGAAGTTCACACTGAGGGAGGGAGGTGAAGGAAGGAGGTACTCTGGTCCTTTGGCCCATCAGGTCTGAAATAGCTGCCTGAAACTTTTCTCATGGGAATTTGTGCCAAAAGAAAATATCTGTGAGGGTGCTTCTCTGACTGACCTGATGATAAGCCACGCTGTAGATTAAGGGTAAGCAGAGGCTGATGAGATCAACCCAACAGCAGGGGCTCCTCTCTGGCAGATGCCATGGAATCCCTGAGGACAGAAATCTTAGTTCAGTCTCTGACTTCAGTGCAGACATTGTGCGGTGTCAATCAGCTGTGTAAATCCAACACCCAGAGCACTTAATTGTTTTACAGTTAGAGACCCACCTGTCATAACAAATAGATAAAAAATTAGCCTTTTTTTTTTTTATTTAATTGAAGTTGGAGTTTATTCATTTAAGAGCAAATTCAAATGATTCCCACTTCCCCCTAATGAATATCAGAGCCTTTGCTCCTTTTAAATAACAAAAGGACCAAATACAAAATCTGATAATTGCCACACTAATCACACAAGTTTCAGGCTATCCACCTGCTGAAATGTCCCCAGCTATGTGTGCATGTTCTCATAGTAAAGGGAGAGAGAGAAAAGAGAGAGAAGAAAAACATCAGTAGATAAAGGAAAGACCTCAAGTTATGAAAAAATATAAACAGCACAGGCAGGACTGAGATGCCTATACACTGAATAAAGCTTTACACCATGAGTAATCCTGTAGCTATTAGTAGGCCAAACGTTGAGGAAAAAAATTGTTACTGTGTGAGTAAGAAAATTACAATTTGGCCAATACTCAAATAAGACTGAAAAGTTCTTATCAGCAAAAGACATTAAAGATTGTTTTAAAGCAATCTTAAAGTACTTTTAATGTTTATTTGTATCCAAAACAAAACTACCATGAGGCTTAGTTTTTCCAGTGTTTTCACTGTTAAGGAAGAAAGTTTCACAGCTTGCTAAAACCTGGTTCATAAACCACCATGACTGTCAAGTAAGATTTTCTTATAATACATCATCTGGTTCCTCAGAAGACAATGGTCTGTATACAAAACAACCTGCACATTATTATGCCTTGATAAGAAAAAGGAAAGGGTAATTTTAGAAATTTTTTTATTTGGCTGCTTTGCAGGATCTTAAGTAGACTATGAATTATCTTGTTTGAACAGATCCGTATCAGATATGTAATTATACTTCCCAAGGACAAACCCACCCAAATCAAAGCAGGCATTATCAAAAGTCATGCAACATCTAGGCTCCTCTTGAAATTAAAAACACTGCAGTAGTGACAGCATTTCAGTAAAGAAGGATGTTAAACAAACCCAGTGTCTTCTCCATTTTCTTTCAGTGAGTTAAATGATTTAAGATATGTTCTTTCCAAGTCCAGAAAAGACTCCGGGTACCTTTGATCTTGCAGCTAAGGAAGGATACACTAAGGCATGTTATCACCAAATGTACACCAGTGTTGGGATATTGTAATTAGAACAGTATTATCAACTTTGGAAAAAAAATGTTAAAGTCTCCACTTTTAACTGGTATCGGGTGGAAATAATGACATAGAAAAAAACCCTATTCGAATTGAAATCCTGAACTGGGATCAAGACAGAATTTCTTTACTCCTATCTATGCATTCAAACTGCAAACATTTAACGTTTAATTAATCATCACATAATCTGAACCTTTTCTCTTTAATCCTCAAGTGAATGGAGAAAAAATAATCTGGATCAATAAAACTGTAACAGCTTGACAGATACTGGAGATACACACTAAGCTAACAAGGCAGATCTGCAGTAAATTGCAATACTTAATCTATTCATGTCATTTTCTTGGGAAGAACATAGGTTTGTGTAACTCATATTCACTCCCACTCTAATGGCTCCATCCTGTGAACCCTTACAGACTTTATTTTCTTTCTCATGTGATCAGTGGCAATGAGTAACAGGTCTCAGCCAGCAAGTGTTTACACAGAGGTAGAGGGTGGAATCCGGTCTACCTCACCGAAACTTCAGACATGTTGTGTCAGGGCTATTAGAGGGAAGGAAAGGGCTGATTCATCACATCTAAATTTGCTTTGTGCAAGGAGAGAACTTAAAAAAAAATATCCCACCATGTTCAGCTTCTTCCTTTTTTCCTGTCTTCAGAGGAGCTCTTGAACTCAATAATCTCAAGCTCTACCAGGGGAGGTTTAGGTTGAACATCAAGGGGAATTTCTTCACTGAAAGGGTGATTAGACATTAAAAAGGATTGCCCAGGGAGGTGGTGGATTCACTGTCCCTGGAGGTGTTTAAGGAAAGACATGTAGTGCCATGGTCTGGTTGACAAGATGGTGTTTGGTCATAGGTCGGACTTGATGATCTGAGGTCTTTTCCAACCTAATCAGTTCTGCGATTCTGTGAACTCTTCAAAGGAGATCCAGTCCTTCCAAGCCTTTATCTTCACCTGATGATATGAGGAACAGCATCAACTTCCAGGCGTCTCTGGCTTCCGAAAGCCAGTCTTCATGGCCTTCAAAGGACCTTGACGGGCGTGCCTAGTGAGATGCTGCAGCGCAATCCCTGATGCAGGCTGGGAAGTGGAGCCAGGCAATGGGCCCTGGGCTCTGCTTGGGCCACTCTCCTGGCAAATGCTCCCAACACCAGAGCACCGGGTATCCCAGGGGACCACCAGTCCTCAGGCTGTCCAGGGAGGGCCAGCAGGCAGCTACAGAACCTGAGGAAAAGCCCACAGGAGCCCACCACCACCCAAGAGGTGGTCATTTTGAACCATGCCTTTCTAAAACACGCATACACACACAGAGACCCACACCGGCCAAGAGTAGATGAGCTGGGAAGATCTGAAGAACATGATGTAAAAACTAGCTGGGGTGGGGGTTTTGCAGTGGTAGTCCTATGTAAAACAGGAAAGTAACCTAGAATTTGTTTTGGAGCACTAAACAACTCCATATATGTCCTGACTTTTGTAACTGAAATGCAACCTCTCTCTTGACCCAGTATTCTGCTCTTCATTCCCCAGAGGAGTCCAGCCCTGATGCAAGTGCAGCAAGGGAAAGCAAAGACAATAACTAACAACTGTGCTGAGCACCTGAGCAGAGAATTTTCTCTTGGTATTGGTGTCACTCTATAGCACTCACAGCATCAATAAAGCCCTCTTTGAAGAAGGCACCTTTAAAGTCCATATTCAGGCATAAAAGCTTGATTATTTTCCCTCTTGTTTGTTTACTTGGAAGTGTTAAAATCATTGAAGAGACATTCTGACTTCTCTTGAGATGCAACTAACAAAAATTAGTCATGCTATTATTCACCCCATAAAGAAACAGAATTTCAATTGTATCCAGTTAAATCATTTTCTCATCTCTTTCTTACTGCAGGAACTTTATTTTGAATATTGCTGAATATTTCACTTCACCCACTCTATAAATTAGTCTCATCTGAATGAGTTTCAAGCCTTCTTAAATACATGGCTTTCAATGCATTTGTATCTCAGCTATTGTCTATGTCAGTTTTGTTTCTCTTCATTTAGCCCTTGCAGTTTCAATAGCTACAAAAAGAAATTTATGGCTGAATCAGCAAGAATAATGTCAGTCCGTTTAGGCATGGTCTATGGGGAGAACAACTGGAGGCACATTGCCTGGCCTCTGTCTTTCTCAAAGTAATTTCTTCTGTTGAGATAGGTGTGCTGCAATGGTTGTGTTCCTACCTAAAAGGGTATGAGACCTTAAGAGCTGAGGAAGATGTAGAAAGCAAGGGAGTAGTAGAGTTTTTTTCTAACAAGAAGAACTACCTTCAATACTCCACCTCTAGAAACGGGAAAGGAGTGGAATGTTTTTGGCTGAGGGAACATCTGCAGATTTGTCCCACTGTGAAATGGAGATGACATGCAAAAGCGACCCTCCTTGCTTTGCTCACTATTGCCAGCTCTTTGGGCATGTGTGGGTGAGATTTTAGGTGTAGAGTAAAGCTAAAGCTTTCTTGGTAGGAGAGAGAAATAAGAAACTAGGCCTAAATGTATCTTTATAACTAAAGTGTCCAGAGGAAAATAAAATGTACACAATTACCTTAATGAATATCATGATTCCTATGCCAGTTGCAGAAATTTTGAACCAGACTGATGATCCCTAGCTTACAATATTCCTTATTAATGTCCTAGTCAATCACCTTTTATAAATATCTTTAGTTTTGTGGTATTGCTCTTCCAACTATCCTCAGCTCCCAAGTACATAATTGCAGGCTGACAGCTGGTCTGATTTGGCTCTATGGTTAAGACGGACCTGAAGCCTAGCTGTT
This sequence comes from Calyptomena viridis, assembly GCA_013390005.1. Classification (NCBI taxonomy): domain Eukaryota; kingdom Metazoa; phylum Chordata; class Aves; order Passeriformes; family Eurylaimidae; genus Calyptomena; species Calyptomena viridis. The sequence continues at coordinate 102,268 of WEIV01015525.1, forward strand.
CTCTGTCCTTAAAAGATGCTAACACCAGCAGTACGACCTTAAGTGAGTCAGCATTTCCTGCCTACGATGGAAGTCTGTATATGTAGCTGCTTGTTTAAAGTTAATGGCGGGATGTTTTGGTTTCTTATCCAATAGCTCACATGCTTTCACTTATCCAGTACCAATGCCAAGGTGACACTTGTACACTGACTGATTATTAAGTATAAACATATTTTATGTACCAATAGAGTTGTTAGGAGTCAGAAATATTTAAAGGGTTAATAAACGCTTTTCTGGGTCATTCACCATTAGAGCTGACCCAAAGCGCTTCTGTAATCCGTGTCGTTCTGCTTGTCTTGCCAACCCCCCTGTACAACCCCCCTGTACAAGCCTACACATAATGTTGGACTGAATCATGTCAGACTCTGTTATTGGTCTCAAAAAAACATTGTAGATATTAAGATATACAGTTCATGTCTGTAAGCACAGATAAAAAGTGTTATAAAAATGCCAATTTTTATGGTGGTCACCATTAAGGTATATGGTTTTGCCTTTTGCTTAAATGGTTACCATGGTACTATCCATGCTAAGGTGCCATGTCAACTTTTGACACTTGGAAGTGGAAATTATATACATATTAATGCTGAGCACTGCATTATTAACTGCCTCACTCAGGTTTGCAAGGACAGAAACAAACACAACAAGATGAGAAACTCTGTACAAGAACTAAAGCAAGAAAAGAGAAAATAGCAAATCTGGAGGAGTAAAAATACTAGGTGGCCTCTAATATACTGGATTCTGTTTAGTTTTGTATACCACTGAAATTAGAGCTAATGAACCTGTCAATACTTTCACTAAACCTCAGAATATAAATCTCCCCTTCTACATGCCCAGAAATGTGTCCTATATCTTCATTCAACACTTACAGACCCCTTCGCTAATGAGAGGGTTAGAGAGGAAGGCAAAGTCTTTCCAAAGAATGCTCAAGATGAATGACAATGAATATTGTTCAGAAATTTTATTCATGTTGGAGAAGTGCCAGCTGCACTCATTGTTAATATTTGAAAATTTAATTGTACTTGCCAAAGACTCTTCCAAGACAGATGCTTCGATTCCTTTTAAAAATGCAAGATCAAAATATGTATCATCAGTTACTTTATTTTGAGACATTACAAACTCTGTTCAAGATCAAATTCATGACAGAGCCACACAAGCTGATCTTTAAGATCAGATTTTCGGCCTTTATTCATTTTGATAAGAATAGGCTGTTTATCCATCATTAATATTTAAGAAGAAAGAAAAGAAAAATAACATTAAATATAAACACTTTTTTAAAGGGGGGAAAAACCTTTCCCAGAAAGAGAACAGGCCTCCAACAAATATTAGGGACAAAAAAGACCCTTTACTTTCCATTAATTCTTTGACAGATTTTGCATGGCTGGAGCATCATAATGCATCGTTGTTGTAGGTCTCACCTGAGGAAGTAGGTTAGTGATAAGGGCAAAAAGGTGAGGAAGAGGCTAAGAAGTTTATACAGGTAAAATCTAAAGTAGGTAAGAACAGCAACTGTACCTGTCCTCAGGTAGGAGGTACTGTGTTAGCACTGAAAAGAAAGCAAAAAAGAACTGGGTGATCCAGTTTTGTACTACTGATCCTGTTCTCTATTTCTAGGCTTAGCAATAATATTTATTTTATTCTGTGTCTCTATTAAAAGTGTCAATAGAAAAGCTTTGTAGAGTTTCATAATACATGAATAAAATTTCCTCTACCCACGAAGTTCTGTTTGACTTCTTAAAGACAGAGTATGATGTATAATATATGACTGGGAATCAATGGCCATATCTACTGTACATATAGAGCTGGACATCAGCCAGATATTCCAGACACACGTCTGGTTCCCAGAGAACATTTACCTTAAGGAGTGGTATCTGAAGAAGTTTTACAACTGCCCAGTATTGTTGTTACCTCTCTCCTCAGTGTTTCTGCTGAGTTACAACTACTTAGATCAAATTTTCTTGAGCTATTTCCTGGCATCCACTTTGGGTACCTGATGTTTTATTGCCATTCTTTGGACATTGAGACAAATGATGTGTGGTGGTGCAGGTTTTGAGTTCATTTCTATAATGTATGGTTCTGTTACCCCCCTATTGGACGGTTCTGTTACCCTCTGTTCCCTACACAGTTGGTTTGTTCTAAGGTTTGAATCTTCCCTTCAAATGTATCCTTTATCCCTACTCCTCCCACCTTACGTAATCCAATCCATCCTCCTCCCCAGAACATTCCCCGTTACTCGGTAGCCCATTGGCTTGCCTAGTAGGCCTCTGGTTTCCAGTGATGTAATCCCTTCCCTAACCACTCCTACCCCTCTCTCCCATTGGTTATTCCCTTACACCTTCCATGGTTTCAAACCCCCTTTGTAAGTTGGTGCATAGGAAGTTCCTTTGCTCTTTCTGGTTGCTCCCTTTGGGATTAGAAGGCTCTGTAGTCATGTTGGCTACAGAGTGCCAATAAACCCAGATTGCTTCAACCATAAAGGGGCGCCTGCATCTCTTTGCTCGCCGTAGCTGCATGCCCTTGCTGGGTTAGGCAGGTCTGAGTCAAACCTGCCTGCCCTGAGCTGCCGCCTGGCTGGACCCCTTGAAATAGAGGAGCTTTTGCTGGGTGCCGCCCCACTCATTGCTAAGGTATCCCTCGGCCGCTGCTGTTTGGGCTTGCCAGGACTAACACGGGGATTGCATCGACCGAGGGACTGCAGCAATGATGTAAAAGTTATTAAACAATGCCACAACCAATGTGTCACTAGTTTGATACGTGCTGCTTTATAAGCTGCCTCCCACAAAGTGCACAGCTGATGAGAGTGTAAGAGTGCAGATATGCACAAAAGCCGATTAGCTTTGCCTCAGCTAATATAATATACATACTGGGGACTACTGGATTCAGGCAACTTCGGCAGCTCCTATTTTATGATATATTCGCTAACCTGAAATCAGAATGTCTTGAATAATTAGTGATAAAATTGTGGGACAATAAGGACGTAACAGCAGCAGCATCTGGGTTACAGAAAAGTTCTAGTAAAATCAAGTTCATATAAAAGTACTTAAGCAAAACCCATCCTTCAAAGTTTTGCTTCTCAGTATAGGAAGCAGGCACAGAGCAGGTGAGAAAGCCACATGCTGATGCTTCCAGGGTCCTGCAGTCTTCACAGTAGGGCTTGAAGACTCAAATTAGGTATGAGATAAATATTGAAGTAGGCTTGATTTTAGTAACATCTCCAGGAGAATCTGATGGGTGATGGCCTAGCAGGTAGGAAAGCTATAATAAGAATCAATGCCTAGAACCTGAATGTTGACAAAATTCAGCCTAGAAATAAGACTGAACTTCAGCTGCCAGAGTGATTAACTTCTAGAATAGTGTGCACAAGGATGAGTAAATTCCTAAAGACAAAGACTATCCTTTTTTCTAAATGACAGAACTTCAAAGAGGAGTGCTGAGCACAGTGTAGAAATGACTGAGTGCATTTTTCTGGCAAGTGTCACGTGTCATGGAAAAGGTCATACCAGCCCATCAGCACCACATCTTTGGTTCTTCAGATTCCCTTCATTTGTTTCATCATCACATGTACTCCCAAGGTCTGAATGGCTGCTGCAAGACTACAGGCAACACCCAGCTCCACCGTTGCTCTCTGGTACATGATCTCAGTGCAAGCTTGAAACTTAGGTCAAATTAATTGAAAATCTCACAGGTTTTTGAACCAGCATGCAGCTACTTTCAAACTAACTAGAGCTGCTCATCTAGATTTTGAAAGTCTATAGGTTCACCTTCTTTGACACAAAATCCTCTAAATAATCCTATATTCTTGGGGGGCAGAACTAGTAAAAATGGAATGCAGTTTATGACAGAAATCTCCAGTATTGCTGAGTTAGAAAACACAGATATTTTCTCTTAGTCTGTTCAGTTTCTGCCATCTCAGGAAGACATGTACTAAGCATTATCAGAAGACCTCTTTCAGTAAATGTTTAAGTCACATTTTACAGATATTGCTGAAATAGAGACAAGAAAAGGGAAAGCTTTTGGCCATTGTTCTCCCTACCTCCTCTTATCTTCCAAGATGAGTTAACTGATTCCCTCTCTTTACAGAAATTTCAGAAAATGGCAGAAACTGATTTGTTCTGTGTTTTTAGACCACACAGCAAAGTCCATGTCTTTTTCACAGTAAATGTTCTGATGGTGCAGCAATTAGAATAAGCACTTTCAGTGAGTCCCTGTCTGTCCCCAAGCTCAGTAAGGTGTTCTCCTTTTGCCTACAGAATATCTCCAGTGACTGTCTTTTTGCATTGTGTCTTTGTGAAACTACAGATTATTTGAAATTTCATTGGATTTCACTTTGTGCATATGAATTTGGTAGGGTTCAAGATTCAAAATGAAAAGCTGGAATCAGAAATTTGGGATGAAATAAAACTGGCCAGTCTCATTAAAAAAAAAAAAATTTATAATGAGGTTTATCATGAAAGAAGGAAGAGCTAATAATTCTACATAAGTATACATTACTTAGAGCAAAACTTCATAATTACACAGATTTTTGATTTTTTTAGCCTGTGTAAAGCATCACTTTCAAATAATTAATGAGCACAGCTCCCTGAGACCTCAAAACGTCCTTAGATTTTTTTGCATCTCTGTCAAATCCATTTTTCTACAGCAGGTTTGAGGTAGATTCCTGTAGTTTGTGCTAGAAATTGTAACATCACCAAAAGGCTTGTATGGGTCAGAGTTAGAAAAAAGATGACAAAGGTCTGTTATTGAGAAGTGATATTGTTCAAGAGATTCTATTATGTGTCAGTCTTTCCCAATAAGCTGAAGCATCAGATTCTTGCATACATGGATTAACTTTCAGTCAACATAGATAAAAAACTGTTAGTGGTGTTACTTTCCCTAAATCCTCTCACACTATTTTTTTTTGTCATTTTCTGTGGCTAAGCAGTGCACATGCAGAAAGGGAAGAATGCTGATGTGTGTGAAAAAAGTACAGTGGTTACCTTTTTCTAGTCAGAGCACAAAACTCCTTGTAGCTATGTCAGAGATCATGGCAAGGAGACCAGGCCAAGCACTGCTTGTTCCTTGTTAACAGAAGTCCACCACCCTCAGAGCTTTCTGGAAAAGGGTATTTCATGAAAGCCTCTGACAAGCCTTAGCAGTTATGCCCAATTTTGTCCAATGACAATAATTAAGAGCTTCCCCCTTCAGCAAAAAGCACAGCAATTTCTGACCTGAGGCACTAGCGCCAGTTGTAATACCTGATCCAGGAAAGAGGTCTCACTAGCTGCAGCTGTTGGTAGCTGCAACAGAACACTCGAGGATGGGCATCTTTGTCCTCACACACCTGGTGTTGGTTAAGGGAGAGAGGCCTGTGGGATAGAAAATGCCTGTTGTCACCTGCCCTCTCCAAGGAGGCATCAACTTGCTCGAAGCCCTGCAGCAGAGCCTGGCAGTCAGAGCAGGACATCACTTAAGTCATCTTTTCAAAAGCTCTTCAAAAGCTCCAGTGGTAAAATGCAGGAGACTAAAACGGAAACAAAATCCACTGTCTTTTCAAGTTCAAGATCTACAGAGAGTCAAAAAAAGGACCACATGAAACAAGATTACAAATTCAAATTGAACAAAAAGTGATGGTCTTCATTCACTTACTGTGGTAGTGTGCAATTAGCATGTATTTCTATCTCTGTATATTATTGTTCTGTTACTTGATATGTTCTGTCATATCCCCTGCCCCTCACTCCAGATGGTTTGTCCCCTCCCTTCTTCTCCCTTCCCATTGGCTGGAGCCCCCTATAAGAACCACAGACCGGAAATACTTGGGGCTCTTCCCTGGTTGCCTCTGATAAGCTTGGACCCTCCACAGGCTTGATGCCTCTGGAGTGAATAAACTTATATTATATGAAACCATGAAGAATCACTGGCATTTCTTTGTCCTCCATTTCCCTCAGCCTATCCCCGGGGGAGTGCAGGGGCACACTCACCCCTCTGCAAACCCTGAAGCCACTTTCTGAGATAGACCTCCCAGCCCAGGGGTTTTCCATCTAGAAAGGCCTCCTTCCTATCAGTGCCCAAGGCCAAAGCAATGCCCGGGCTGAAGAAGGAGCGAGGCGGACCAGGGGGAAGGCTACAACTTACTACCACAGGACATTGCAGATAAAAATTTGTGATAACAGCTCACAAAAGTTCATAAAAAAATTGGATGAATTCATGGATGAAACCTCCATCTTGAACTATTAAATAGAAAGTCACTACTGCTGGCTCAGGAAGCACCTGCACCACAAACCCCTGCAGCTGCAAGACTGGGCCAGGTTAGTGTCATTACACTTGTTTTTATGCTTTTTCTTAGGCATCTTCTAGTTCTCAGTCTTGGATACAGGCTTCTGAACCTTTGATCTGATCCAGTTTATGGTTATTCTCTTATTCCCATAATCTTCGGAGAGCCTTGGCCAAGCCTATAATGTTTGAATAAAATTTATAATTTGCGTAAGTGAACGTGATATATTGCAATAAATAATTGAAGGCAGGAATGTAATTATTTTTTGATTATCGATAAGTTGAAAGTAACTAAAATCATCTCATACAAGCTGTTTCCACTTTTCACTTGACTACACTTGATTTCTTTTACTAACCTGCCCGCATGCTCATCTTTTTTATTACTGCACTGGAGTATGAACATCTGTGAAATAACTGGTGGAATACAACTAGGGGATGGGAAGTTTGGTTCCAAAGTTTACTGTTTGATTCCACTCCCTTTCAGAAAAAAAAAAAGAAAAAAAATTCTAATCTCAATTCTAATATCTCCATTGATTGGCTTGGTTCTAGTAAAATGATTTGCAATGCATGCATAAGTGTTCCTAAAACCCCTGTTTGTCAAATAAAATACGAAAAAAACCCTCTATGCTTTACAGCAAAGACAGTGCCTGGGGCCAGGTACCCAACTCTACCAATGGTCCAGTAAGTGATCTTGCTATGTTCCTCCTCTTCCTTGCTCACACCTAGATTTCAGTATCTGGCACATGTTGTGCTCATTGTGTCTCTATTCACTCCCCATGCAAAGCACATCTCATGAAACTGAATAGACTTCGGTAGAGGTCTAGCAGAGGCTGAGACACAGCTGTACAGTGATTCCTAGGAGAGGAGTCCCAGCCAGCTCCGGCCCAAGCTGTGCCAGGAATGGGAGTAAAATTGTCAAGGGTCTCTATCCAGCTGGAGGCTGGTGGACACCCCCATTTTGAAGGGGAGATATTGGGATAAGAGAGTTTTCCTATGGGGACACATGTCCCATTCAATTTGCCAGTTTAGCTGCAGCCTGCAAGTCTAAATACGAAATTATTTGGAAAAGAAAAAATGGGCTGAGAACCCCCTGAAGGCAAAAGGATTCTTGCTTTTTATGTTGATGGAGTTTGAACCAGGCCTGCTGTCAGTTCTGTGCAGTGCAAAGGCACTTTGTAAGTACCTGAAGCACTCAGGTGTACCAGGCATTTTAAGAGATGATTTGTGGGGTGCTGTTGCAAAAAGATGCAAAAAGTCGATGAAATTTAAGGCAAGCAACTTATAGGATGGAAAAAGCGAGAGTTTAATAGGATTACTCATTTCTGGATCTATTTTCCTCATCAGGGCAATGCAGCAAAGCGGCTGATAATGCAGCAGTTTACCACACCTGAATGTGCCAACTGCACTATTTGTTGCTCCCTAAAGCTCACAAGAAACAGCCCTGCAAGCTGCACCTTGACGTTAATGGCTTTCATATATCAGAACCGTATGAAAGTCTTACAGCCACCATGATTGTATCACGTCACAAGAACACTGCTGTACCAATATTCTGGTACAATATTCATATGATGCAGATGTATTAAACTTTTACATCTTTGTTTCTACTGAGGTATATTAGTAGAAGAGATGTGTGGTACAGTTGCGCTCAGGTCTTCAAAGAATCCTTGAATGGTCAAAAATACATTAAAACCAAAAATGTCTAGACTATCCAAAATAATTTTTTATCAGGTGAATTGAAAAAGATCCAAACTCCTTTCTTTTAAGTATGGCTGTATTTTATATAGACACACAAAATTTCATGTAACAGGTAAAGAATTTTTGAACTGTAAGAACCTAAATAACAGTAGTTTGCAAATAATATTGTACCAAATGTCCTAATTCTGTGGCCTCCGAAATGGTCTCCAGGCAAAATGAAAGCATAGGAAATATTTTTTATCACTCCTTTCCCTCTCTCTTTTTTTTTTTTAACATATTTATAGTAGTCTTCCTGATATTGGGGTGGAGTTCAAGTGACGAAGGAAGACTTTGTTTTCAAACTAACTGTGGGTGTTATCTACTTCATAGGGTACTATGGAGCTTAATTAATGTTTACAGTGCCTCAGGAGTTTTACTCACATTCAAGGTATAATAAGAACTTTTCATAATTAACTTCCTACTGAAAAGCAAAGTTTCGCAAAGCTTTAAAACAGAACAGTGGACGAATTTGTAAACTCCATTTATTTGAATCTCTGGAGTAGGAAAAGTTAGTAGGGAAAGTGGTAAAACTCTTCAATTAATTTTCCTCAACCTGAGGGATTTAATTAAGATGTTAGGAAAAACCTGCAAGTTTCCTGTGGGTATTTCTTATTTAATTTTCTGTTTCTCAAAGCCAGATCTTGAAACTTAGAAGAGATTTTGTAAACCACAAAGAGACTAATTCAAAAATAGATGTTAGTTTATTAAAATTGAACTGGGAACAGATCAAATTAACTAGACAAAATTCAAAAGCTATGTGTAGCACTTTATACTCTTTATATTCTGTAGTTTTCTTGCTTTGAAAATCTTTAAAATATTGCTTAGAATCAGAGAAGGTATCTCACTGGCATAACTGAAGCACCGTGTAAAGATACCTGAGCTACCTGTGAAAGAGCTAACTCAAGTGTTGGGAGCTACATATCTCCGCTAGCTCAGAATTGAATCTGAGTTTATTAGTCCTAGGGAGAAGAAGAATGTATTAGCATCAGTGGAGTGCAACATAACACAGTGATACTCAAGCTACCTACTCTAGACATACCCTCTGGGGATATATTTTTAGTTGAAAAGTAGGAAACTATTAAAAGGACCCACAGCATTGCACGTATTGTAGTGAACCAGAGAGAAGAGCTTGCCTGTGCTCGCAAGGTACATCTATACCCACAGGTATGAGAAGACCTACTTCCATGTGTAGAACTGTAGCTTGTATCCAGACATAATCTTAACCAATGCTGGCTTTGTCTCTCTCTGTCAAACAAACCAATGCGGAGAGCTGCAAATGTCCCGTTTCCTTTAGCACTGGTTGCCATGGCATGTGGGGTCAGAAGACCCCACATCAGGATTTGTGAGTTCCATGTGAGGAAACAGCAATTAAATAAGGATGATTGAAGACTAAAAAAAGAGATCAAGACATTACATCTTTCTCTTGGAGACTGCATGTGAGCTTTAGAAACTAAAGTACTTTTCTCAAAACCCTATTAGGACAGTCAGGGGACTATGTGCAGTTCTGAGGAGAAGTCCTTGCTCTGGGCAGTGCTTGTTCCCTGCCTTCACAGGCCTGGCTTTCTAACTTCTCTGCTTCTCTCATAATGGGACTAAGTGCTCAGTGCTTTTCCTTGAGCTCTGCCACCTCACAAAGCCTGAAGAGGTCTTCTGCCTCCAAGGAAAATGTCTGCAATGTCCAGCATTGCTGGCTCTCCCTGCAGCAAGAGATGGGACTTGATGTTACGTGGCTATAGGCCTTCAAGTTCCCTGCCAGCAACCTGCTTAATTTAGACACGTGAATATACCCATGGAAGTAAAAGCTTAAGTCTAAGAATTTCAAAATAGGTTTGAAGGAATTAAACACCCAGCTTCTATAAACTTTCTCAGTCTATTCTGGATTGATCAAGTGCTAATCAACTTGCAGTCCTGAGCTTGTAAAGAGGAATTTAATTCGTAAGTGTTTCAGTGTGCTTCTTGCTTTCTCATTTGACTTTGGCCAAGAGCGAGCAATAGCATCTCTGGTTTTGGAATACTAAGATTTCACAAATATTATTTTATGTCTTTTTGGACAAGTTTTGTGTCTGATGTGCAGCACAGCCTGCAAAAATGTATCCTCTAATGTGTAGAATTCCAAAATATGTGGTAATATCTGTCTAACAATACATATGTCTAACATTAAATTTGAAGAATTAGAACCACTTGTTTGAAGAACCATGTAACAAAGACATAAATTCATTCTTAGAATATTAATGGAGAAATTATTGTTTTATTTTAATGAAATGTGAGATGATTTCAACTAAAAATTATGTCTGCCAGCACATATAAGCCTCCAGGCAACTCATAAAATGTTTATAAAAGTAAAGCACAGACTCATTAGAAGAATTTGGGGGTAAAATGCAAATAATACAAGATTTATATGCTGTTTAGCCACATACAGGTGCTCCCGATGAAAAGAACCAACAGAAAACTTGAGGGCATTTGTGCAGACTCCATACTTCCTGCCACACAATAGGTTGTTTGTCATCATATTTTATTCACAAATTATTTGAGCCCACAAATAATGTGAGAGTTTGTTATAGAAATCACTAGAGAAGTGCAAAGTGGTCCCTCAGAGGTGTTAGACGTGCATTTCTAGACACACTCCTCCATAGATGATCAACCAACCAATAAACATGTGTAAAGGCCAATGCAGCAAACCCAATTACCATAAAATCATACCAGCTTGGGATTCAATGAAGTAGATGATTTGGGAAAAAAGGATTACTGAAAAAAAGAAATACAACAAATACAGGACAAGATGCCAGTACCACAGTCTATTGTCAGACTTAACAGGGTTTTTTCAGAGGTCAGGGCAAGTTGGCTGTGGGTAATGGTAAATGTGAGGGAGACTGAGCATCCTTTAATGCATCTAGGCTTCTGGGAGTCAGCTAGATAAGATACATGGGAACAGATGTACTTTGTCTACAAGATGGTAGTATTGACAGGTGGAAGTGTGAGTATTTCCTTCTCCAGAAAACACTTAAGACCCATCTCAATAATCTATTTGGCTTCAGATGCAAAGCATAAAGAAATCAATGGTGATGTTTTACCACAATTATTACACATACTAATCACAGAAAATTCTTTGGCTGAATGTAAGTTTCACACCTGAGTTCTCCTTTGAAAACTTATCTGAGATTTTTCTCTCTTTTCTGGATAGTGTCTGATACAATATGATCTTTCTTGCTTCTCTCTGGCTCAAAGCATGACTCATTCAGCTGACCAGATGTCCTATATCAAGAGTTTCCATTGGAGGCCCTGCTAGTTTCTCATTAGTTCTTTTGTCTATTCTATTAACAAAATAAACATAATTTGAACAGTAAAGATTAACTTTTATTAATTGCTTAGGAAAAAAATAAAAGTCTTTTTTTCAGACTGTAATGGACCCAGGGCTATTTGTTTCTCAGTTGTTCAGGACATGTTCAAATGCCTTGTTTATGTCTCCCATTATAACTGGGAAAATAAACGATGTCTGTTAGAAACTAAATAATGCTTATTTATGACTCACCTCTAGTTTTGGCATTTTTTGCTCCCATTGTTCTCATTTTGTTTAACACAATTAAAATACAAAGGACAATGACTATCCATAGCTTTTGGCACATTATCAGTTATTTAAAATACAAGTCCAACACAGCAGAGCTCACGCAGAACAGAATTAAATTGACTTAGCCAGCCAGTAATTCAAAGCAGTAAAATATATCCTGTTCCTTTCAGTCCCTCAATTCTTCCCCAAAAGCCTTAGGAAATAGACTGTCTTTGTAGTTTGCTTTAAAGGTCAAAAGACTGTGACTGAAACTTTTCCTCCCTTTTAAAATGAGGGGATTCATGCTTGCATCCCTCTGGTGACACCAGGATCGGTTATGTCAGCAAAATCTGAAAGAAACAGTAAGGCAGCATTTAACAATACCTTAACATCCAGCCAAGAAAATCCAGCAGCTAAAAACCAAGGGACACAGATCTTACAAGCTTACAGAGAAATACTGTTACACAACCCCAGTTAGTTCATTGCTGGCTCAGCACTACTGGGCAAAAAAATCATGCAATCTGGGCAAAGGCCTATTCAGTGGATATAAATTCATACAGTGATTTTCACTTGGGCCACTGAAGCAAATGAATTTAAATACAGCCCCTGAAATTAGACGGTTCAGAAATAAAACAAAAGTATTCTTCAATATGAAATCCATCAACCAAAAGTAGGCATCTCTGTGATTTGGAAAGCCATGAACAGGACTGAAGAAGTCTACAGAGGCATGATGGAGGGGATGAGGCAACCTTTTTTGGCCTCACCACCCAGCTCTCTGCATCCTCCCCATATGCGGCAGACAAGACCTGCCGTCTCATTAGGAAACCTGGCTCCCAAACAAGAGTGGAACACTCATGCTTGTCCCAATATCACCATGTCATTTTGTATGAAACAGCTTAAAAAGCTACCAGCACAAGGCCTGGACCATAATGTCTTGCCTCTTTGGTGAACTCTCAATGGCCATAGACTCTGGAGCCATCCTCTCTCAACTATTAAGTTGAGGAAAGAAAGCAGCCCACAGCTTGAGCAGAGATTTGCCCCTTCCTTGATGCTCACAGAGATTTTGTTAGTGTACATATCCCAAAAATACTTTCTCTGGCAAGGTATTATTCAAATAGATTTTGCTCCAGTCTGTTTGAAGCCGCCTGTGCGCTATGAGTGGTATGTGGTGTAGAAATCTCTGCCCTAGAGTGTGGTGGTAGAGTCCACTACAGGGATGATGGGATTGATATGCACAAACTTCCTCAGGCAGAAGAACTGAAGCTGAGTTTTGCACTGATTCAATGATGTTTCAGATCGCTGGGTGACTGTGGAGGCCATCTCCATCCATAAACTCCCACCTAGACATGAAGAAATAGGTTTATACACATCTACCTCTGAGGATAGAAAAAATCCCACAAAAAACCCCAGCTTAAACAGCTCTACAGAGTGAATTTGATTCAAGTATATTTCCAGGCCAACAAAATTCATGGTTTTAGTGAATAATCTATCTGTTGGAAATAAATTACCTAACGCTAATGGAGAGCCAACTCTTTCCCTGCTTCTGGAATAAACAATTCCCCTTTTTCCCTGGGGCAGGACTCACACCCACATGCTTCCAGACTTCCTTCCTGAATTACCTCCTCAAACAGCATCCATCACTGATGAGAAGGGCCACACCTGAGTGTGGTATCTGTAAATATGCCAAGAAACACCCACTTCCACGTCCACAGAGTGCCCCTTGTTGCATGCTGATCCCTAACCAGTGACCTGTCATGGTGTGTGCCAGCTTCAGTTTACAGCCCTTGCTGCCTGTAAAGCTTCTGGACCAAACTCACAGTGCTAAAAGAAACCACAATCTCTGGAAGTATCTTGCAGGAGAAATGTGAAACAGCTATCATGACCACTTCTGTGTGTTTATTTTTTAAGACTAGGAAGTGCAACTTCAGAGGCCCAGTCATGTTCTGCTTGTGTTCTGCCTCTCTGAAGCCTGCTTCAGGTTTTCTTACTAGGTGCCCTATATTTTCTGCTTCTTGACTCACAAAATGTGCAGCTACCCCATCTCAAATGTGAATTCAGAGAATCAGTAAATGTGCATACCCTTTCCTATCTCTCAAAGATATTCCAGGAACAGTGTTTTACATGTAAAACTGTGAGATCTTCAGGGAAGGCAAAGAGAAATTGCAGAAACAGAGTGAACCTTGTAGACACAATTTTTAGAAAATCCCCTTTTTCATGCTACTGAGAGGTCAAATTAGCAAAATTTATTCTCTTTGATAATAACCAAGAAGCATTGGGAAAACCAGGGACAAGCTTCTCCTCTTGGGGTTGTGTAGGTAAATCACAGCAAACCTCAATGGAGTTGCACCCATTATGTCAGACACTCATCCTCTCATAGTAAGACAGTGCTAACGTGTTGTTAAGGACAGGTATAAGGGATTTTTGCTGCGTATCACTCATCATATGAATTTTCAGGGGAGAGAAAGAGTTTAGCAATTCTCTGAGTTAGTCTGCCTTCGTTCCTCTCTTAATTAAAGCAGGGTGTTATTTTCCCAGACTGAAGTGGATTAGAAATACAATGGCTTCAGTGAAAGCTGAGAATAACTTCTCTGTGATGCATTAGTAGGATGACTGAGGACTGAAAGGTCTGGTATGGCTGCTTCTCAGAATTTGTTTACACATCTGAGAGTAAAAGATTAAAACAGATTTAAAAACCTACTGCCTGATAGAAAATCTTGTTCACAAAACCATCTTTACCACAACTACAGTTGACCAAATATTTTATGACTTCCCACCCTTGGATGTAGAAAAAAGACAAAAATTCTGTAAGTTCTCAGTGTGGACATTTTTTGTTGTTATTATTTTTTATTGCAGCAGAAAAATAGCTTTGAAATGGTATTCTTTTCCCACAGAAACTAGCACTGTCTGGGCTTCATACTTCTATAACAGTACCTACTAGCAACTTATGGCCAAAGTTAAGACAACTTAGTGTAAAAGAGAAGTCAATTAAATGTTTAATTTGGCACTTATACCTAAACTAAATGCCATGGCTATACTTCAGTGGAGTATATACTGGAATTGGCTCAGAACAGCTTCTGTTAAACAGCCATCTTTGCCAGGTTTAGTGACTCAATATTACTTATTTCCTGGATAAGATTAACTTCTGATTTTATGGATGTGTTTTGTTTCTCTACTGTAATCAGCACAGATAAATAATTTTAAAAATACAGTTCTTTAGACCCACCTCAAGCAAAATGATCAGTTAAGAAAACAGACATTTTGGTGCAGTGGAGACTGAGTCTATGCTGATATAACACTGTAGCAAGGAATAGAAGTAAAAATAATGGATAATTGTATTCAGGAAAATGATCCGGAAATTAAAGACGTGCAAACTTTTAACATTTCATTTCTATACTTCAATTCCATTAAATACAAAGATTTGGGCAACACTAGTGAGCTCCAAAAGGTTAATAGAAATCAATCCTTGCTTGTCCAAACTTAAAAATGTTACTATACTATTGTTTTCTAATGGCCAGGAAACAGATTCTGCAGGACAGTTTCCTTTTGCCAACCAACAGGAAATAATAGACTATTTTTATTGCCACTGCATTAAAATCTAACCAAACTAAGATGGGAGCCAAATCAAAATTATCTTTTTCCCCTTCTTACAGTATCTTTATTTCAAACTTTACCATGATTTGACTAAAACCTCATTTCAATAATTTTTGAAAAAGATCACTAGGACTACAATTACAGACGGTTTCAAGCTGAACACAGATTTTTTTTTTTGAAAATCAAAATTAGATCAGCTGTCCAGGGTAATTTTCCACTATATTATTTGTGACATTAATTATTTTTAATTAATAATAATTAAATATTATTATTGTAACAATAATTATTTGACTGTTGCAAAAAAAAGTTCTGCCTATTAGTGCCTTCATTTGTAAGGAGCCTTATTATCCTTAGCCTGGAATGTGAACAGAAAGAAAGGCATTTATTACAAGAAGATATCTGGTCAGTTCCCATTTTAAAAACTGAATGGTTAAATACTTTAAAAGTCTAAGTCTCTCAGATGTACAGCAGAGGTTGAACTGCTATTCTTACAGTGAGGAGTTATTAAACACCACTTACTTCAAGACCAACAGTATGAAATAGACATGTCAGTCTTTTTTTCCCTAGTGACATGGTAAGATGCATTAAAGCATTTAACATAGAGAAACATAAGTGGGTGTCAATTCATTAGCATTTGATAGCAGATTGAATATGCTTGTACAGAGCATAAGCTCACTTTGAACATGTGGCCTCAGTTTCCCTCCTCACCCACGCTCTGCTCTCCTCAGGCAGCACATTACATCCCTGTTTCATCTGCAATGGCTGTATGAGATGTTGTAACCTTCCTGACAAAAACATAAATCCTTCTTTCACATAGAGTCAGGGAATGGTTTTGGTTGAAAGGGACCTTAAAGATCATTTAGTTTCAACTTCCTGTCATGGACAGGGACACCAGGGACACCTCCAAGTCTCTTCTCTCTCTCTTAACTGGGTAGACCTTTGCTTATATAGCCCTGAGCTCTTCCTTAGCTGGGGTTAGGAAGGGATGGGGTGCTGCTATATTCTCTTAGTACTCACACATAAGGACTTGGGTTGCCAAATTATCTTGTATATCTCAAGTCTTTTTTTTTCCTGTTTACTCTGTACGTCCAAATTTTAATCCCATAATCCTCAAACTCCTGACAGACCGTTATCCAGACATATGTTTACCTCTTCCATGCCTTCCTGATCTCCCTTGAGCCCTTGCCACAGCAACCTCTCAAACAGCTTCCTCTGCTCTGCTTGGAAAGAAGTCATATCACGTCTTCTCCAAGCCCTGCTCTGTATTCAGCTGAGGAAGGAGCTTGTCTTAGAAAATCCTTGTTGTATTTCCTAGAAGGACTTGCACTCTCTGAGCTGCTTCTCAGAAACAACTAGCCACTGGTTGCTCTGTGGGTGTTACTGGCCTCTGTCAGGACACGTAGCCACAAGGTGCCCTCATAACCGTGAGAATCATCTAAGTAAGGAAATTTAAAAGTATGCCATTCAAAAGCTGGATTTAGTGCACCTTTTAATACAGTTCAATACATATTGCAATTTTAGAAAACCTTGCTGTGACATTCATCTCTGCTAGTTAAGGAATTTGAAAGTTAGATGAATGGTTTGGATTAGGACAAGGCTTCCAGCCCTGTGCTTCCTTGACAGTCACTGGGAGAAGCAGGCACCTCCCAATGGTGAATCACTGCATGTAAAGAGAGGAGCCTAAAACTGGTCTCACAAGTTGTCTTCTCTCCATACACAATTTAAGGCACCAAAGGTGACTGGTACAGATCTGCAGAGCAACTTGGTTCATCAAGAGGAATCCTCTGTGATTTTCCTATATTATCACAGAAAACAGACATGGGAGTGACCAGTGTGTCAGGTTAAGGGTAGATGTAAATGCAGCTGTGTCAGGGTAGGTTGCATGCTACACATTTCTAGAAGCAAGCCAGGCAGTACCCCAGGTGACAGGGTGGTATCCTCAGTGACTGAGACTGGCTGATGAAGTCTGAGAGGTGAGCCCATGCCTGTCCTTGGCAGAGCCCAACTCTTCACAGACAATGAGATGACCTCTGGGCCCTTCCTTTAAGCTCTACATCTCTAAGGAAATCAGACATTTAAATAAAAAATGTTTTACTAGTTGAGAGTCTGGCCAGAAATGTGTTTCTAGGCATGAATGTAATGAGAAGCAACACCACCTCTCTTACCAATCTGTTGGTATCCCAGGTTAATGGCTGCAGTGTTCACTAGCCTGTCTGACATTGCTGTTAGCAAAAAAATCTGTGCACGCTGCATTTTTCACCCACCTTACTGAGGGAGAGCTCTGGTAGTTCTCCATTTCCTGAGAAGAAACCAGATCCCAGAGAAAATGAAGATAATGGACCAAGATCACACTTGAAGTTTACATAGGCTCTGCCCACTCTTAAAATTGACTAAAATGAAGAAATGTTTAAAGAACTATCATTTCTAAATTGTCATCACATCCAGAATACCCATATACAAAATCCTAACATCTGTAATGGTCTGATTTTTGCACTTTCCTATTTCTGCCTCATAAAAATCTGTACTAAAAAAAAATGGTAGTATGTGCTTAACAGTAGACATAGTTTCAGTCTTTGGATCTGTATTAATCCTTCAAGTTTCTCTCTCACGGTTTATTATGTTATCCAGATTTCACTCTAAACCATCTACTCTTTTCCATATGTTCTTAGCAGGAAATGTGCATGAATTTAGAAACACAGCAAGACATATGATATTCAATAATAATAATAACAACATTTTGAAGAGACACAAAAGAAAAAATCCAAAAGAAAGTTCTCTCTGGCTTCCAGCCACACTCAGTCAAACAAGATATCCAATATTCCTTAATTTGAAACTTTTAGTTAGGGTAAAATATCTTTGCTTCTCATTTATTTTGCTAACTCTGAGGTCTTATCATAGATACAAACTTAGAGGGTGTTGCATTATGTTTATTCACATATAAGTTTCGTATTAATATCTAGAAACGTATGAGGTTTTTCTTAAGATATATTCAGAAAAAAGTAAACAAGGATTTAAAGACAAGGATTTAAAAATTTACTTGTTTATTTTGCAATTCGGTAAATATAAGCATATGTGAGATGCCACATCTTGTCTTACACAGTACATTGTAGATGCTATGTATATATCAAATAACATGATGTAACTGTCTAGAAAACCTAAATCCAAGTCAAGAAAACTGCAAATGATGTACAGGTAAGTGTCTGAACACAGAAAATTGATTCTCAGACATTTTTCTCAGTAAGAGTGAGCTAAATAAACTGTCACAGATCTTGAATACTCCTCCCTGTGACCCTGTATCTAGGAAGATGATGAAAGAATAAGAAAACAAGAGTTTGCTACTGCAGAAAAAGCAAGGAAACCCAAGTCTCCAGAGCCTTGTAGGTCCATGAAGCAAGGATGAAGCAATGGAGAGGAGAATGGGAAAAGCAGAAAGGACATATGATGGGAGTTATGCAAGCCAGAACTGCATGCAGAGTCAATCAAGGATGTTCCATAAGTCTGGTTAATCCCATAAAGCTTGTTTAAAATACTGTTTATTTGATCTCCATAAGAAGAAAGTCTTTACAACAGGAAGTGACTTTTTTTAGGGGAAAAGACTGGGGTTTATTTTGTTTTTTTTTTTTTTAATTTACTTGCATCTAATATTTTACTTTATATCATCTTTCTACAAGGGGACCATTCTGCAGTATCAAACCCTTTCAAAAATATCAGTTCAGGGAGACAGTGCTAGCAATGGCTTTCTGTCTTTGCTTGGTGGTGTTTGGTCTCCAGGCAGGGAATGAGTCATCCACTGAACGGGACAATCTGCTCCAGGGTGTCTGCAGGATTCACAGAGTGAAGGAAATAGGGAAGCTGGGGTAGGAGGTTGTAGTGGATCTTCTGCATTCTTCTCCTCTATCCTGAAGAAATGAGGTGGGATTGGATTTTGTTGCCTTATATGAGGATTTATCATAGTCATTAATGTTGCTACAGCCCTTCAACTAGTAGGGCCTGACACCTGGGTGTTGTCAGCACTGTCAGGCTGCATAGCCTGTGTCCACTCTGGTCCTGGCCCTGTCTCTCCTCTGACCTCTGCCTTTCATGTTATCATCACTATGAGATCCACAAGTCTACCTCCCCAAAGGACAGAAGACAGCCAAGGGTAAACATTTTTAGAGCTTGCTGGGACCACTGAAGGCAAAACTTAACTACTTAAGCTGGAGGAAGTAAAATTTATTTACAAAAAATTAATAAACTGTTAAAATTCTTTGCAGAAGGGGTAAAGATTTTGTTTCAAGACCATACCCAGACAGTATTTATGATCAAGATCAGCAGTCTCCTGCAGACGGCCCTTTGTGGGGCATGAATCATCAGCAGACAACAGATCTCTGTAACCTTTATGCTGCTGCAATCTGATGAGCCATGTTCCAGCTGCTCTGTCAGAGATTTTAAAAGCATGTTTCTGTTACCTTTCTTTCCTGACTTGAAATTGTTTTAAGCCTCATTAGGATGAGTCTTTGTCAGCAGCAAATCAGAACCGTATTCACTGTTTCAGTCAGCAAAATATTTCTATTTTTCCCTCTTATTAAATAAGCCTTATATTCCAGAGAAGATGGATCTCAAGTACATGCCTGTACAAAAACACAATGTAAGCTGAAGCTGAAAGCGCCTGCAATGTAAAGTTCTTTGGACTGTGGTATGTAGAAAATCCAATTTTTTTCTGTTGATATTTTTGGTATTGTAATTGTGTAGTCTATGTGTACCAGGTCTGTAATTTTAAGTTAGCCATAGGCAAACATGGCAAGTCAGTACAGGGATAAATCACTGGCTGTGGCAGGTGTGGGCCACTGTAACAAATGTTCTATACTTTAAATTAGTCATAAACACATGCCTTTCACTAAGCAGCCTCTCACCCTCATAAAAAAGAAGGTGACCATAGAAATCAATTGCAACTTAATTTGGTATCTTAAAATGAAAGACATATGTGGAGCCAGCATCCACTGGTGTATTCACCAAATAACCCACATTTTTTTAAATTGTTATTAAAAGAAGAAAAGTTTTCCATCTCAGGGATGCAACCTTCATTGTTAAATTTCTTCATTTGTTTGGAGCTTTTTTCCTTTTCCTTTACACATAGAGAATTTAAAGTTCAACTATTGCTCTGCATATGTCCTGGCAAGGCTGTCGAACAGCAAACACCCCAAAGTTTGGCCAGTGCTCCATTCTTCCGTTCCTCAGGGAGTTCTTGTTTCATGTGTTATTCATTTTAAGTTCTGCCTCCTTGAATGCTATTTCCTCTCTTTCGTTTTTCGCCAAGGTCAAAGAAATCTTTAACATATAAAAAATGTGAACATCCAGTCATCTACTGGAAATGTGCCCATCCAGTGTCTAAATAAAAAGTTAATAGGTTCACTGAGCAGTCTTACATACACTAAGTGGAGTGCAGCAGAAACCTTCATCTGAGTACTTCATCACAGCTAAATAGTTACCAAATAGAGGGCCCTTCTGTCTTGATTATGAACTGCAGAGTAATCAGTTTAGCAGAAATCAAAATTCTAGCAAACAAGACTCTCCCAAAATCCTGGAGTAGGTGACAGGGCACAGACCTTCCCTGTTGGCCTTCACCCGTCCGTGGGCTGGAGCTGCAGAGGCCCCTGCATAGAGGAAAAATGGTGACAAGCTGTTGGAAAGCACAGATACTGAAAATACATCTCATATTTTGATAATACTACATGAAAATCATAGAGATTAAGATTCTGTAGAACCTATTTAGAATGTTTTGGGGGATATCTTGTGAAAATTACCTATAAAAGGAAAAAAGATTTAATAATAACTGCTGATAAGTTAAGATAGTATAAGATTTAATACTAATTGCTGCCAGATGCACTGTGGAAACTTCCTGAAAGTCAAGAGTCACTACCTAACAGGATTTATTATAGGTGATGATAGGAGATACAGTATTCATGAGGATCATTTGCCTCTGCAGAGACAAGTATGTATTGGGAGATGAGCTAGTCAAGCAATTAAAAGCTACTGATATTTCTTCCAAATCTAGGCTTACTTTTTCATCAAAAGTAGAACTCAGTCTCATGCTAGCCTTGTGGATGATTCTATAAAGCTGAGTGTCTGAGCTATGCTTGAACTGTTAAGGAAGTCCAACCCAGAAGAGCTCGCCTGGACTCCTGCCTCCATCTCCTCCAACTGCCTTTCTGTACCAACTTCCATAAACTGATAAACAGTCTAACTGATAAACTGTCTAAACAGCATATTGAGGTTGATGGATGGCTGTTTCAGAAATTTATGACTCTTCTGGTTAGAAACCTCCTTGTTTCCAGTTGAAGTAATCTGTGTCACAAAGTGGCACCAGTACTTATCTTTGTTGAAGGTTCCCCCGATACATCCAAGGACCACATTTATATTGTCTATAGACACATCAAGTATTGTGTCATCTGGACTAAATAGTCCATTCCCAGGTCTATTTTCAAAGCTTCCTGCTGGGGGAAAAATTATGAGTCCTGAAGTACCTGACCTTGCCTTTTGAGCTATTCAAATTCATCCTATTTCTATTATTCTAGTCCTGAAACTTATCCAATTCTTTCTGTATACTGTCCTCCTCCACATTCACACTACATATTGCATTATCAGAAAATTTCATGAGCGCAGTACTACTTTTTCTGCCAAAGATGTTAAAAATGTTAAATAAGATCAGTCCCTAGACACATTTTGGAAGAACTCCACTAGTTACTTCCTTTCAATTTGGTATTTCTTTTTTCAACATGATCTTTCATTTTTTCCCACCTCACAATTCTTCTGCTAATCCAAATTTTCTCCAGCTTAATGAGCAGTTTCCTATGCAGCATTGTGTCAAATGCCTTCCTGGTAACTGAGTTGTATCTCATTCTCTTAAAAATAAAAATCATTTTTCAGATTATTTAAACATGATCTCCTCTTGTCATTTCCATCTTTATGTCCTTATTTATTATTATTCTACCTGTATTTTGAAATTTCACGTAGTCTTGAAGTTAGACCTGTGGTTGACAAGACTTCTCCTCTTTTTTACTTAAATTAGATTCAATGCTTGCTTTTACAAGAAAGAGCTTTCATCTCTGATGAACACATTCAAAATCTTTGTTAGCAGACTTGCAGTTTCTTTAACCAGTTCTTTCATAGTTGTTCCAGGATGTGCTTCTACTGCAAGCTGACTCAGTCACATTAATCTCTTCAGAGTTTGGCATCCAACTTAGATGTGGTTAATTCCATTTCCATTCTTATATTCCCATTAACAACACAGCCTTGTTTAACATCACCATCCCTGTTGAAATCTGAGCCAAAGTATTCATCTTGGGGCCATATTTGTATTATCCTTAATTTCACCATCTTCACTGAGCAGTTCTTATAAATCTTTTTTTGTTTGTGTAGCTAAAATTATCTCTATTTAATTTAACTGTGTTTGAAAAATCCAAGTTAGTTTGTCTTTTGGCAATTCTTACTTTATCCACACACCTTCTGACCTCTAAGGTTTAGTTGTGTTATCTGAACATTATTCTCTTTTTCCATTCTACATATAATGTCTACTTGTTCTGATTAGATTATTTCTGACCTGGGTAATCATCCAGCTAAGTCCAGATCCCTTCTCTGGATTTCAGTTGAGGCCCCAAGGAAAAGTTGTACCTTTGTCATTCAGAAATTTCAGCTCACTATTACACTCAAGTCCATAAATTTCCCAGTTCAGTGAACTGCATATTTGAAACCGAAAATTGTAGTTTCACTCTCAACTAGAATTACCTGTTTTTGTCTTTACACTTAATCTAAAATGAATCAAGTCAAGTTCTCTTGGTCTGATACAACCGGTTCTTCTCCAGTGTCCAGAGGAATATTCCAAACTGCATCTGATTGAATGATCTGTGTCTGGTTTAAAGTGTACTTGTTTGAAAAGATTGTCAACTATTTGGGATACTAAAGACAGTAGCATAATTTCTGGTAATATTTCTAACTGAGTGGAAATGCAGAGATTTCTAGCCAAAATCTGAGTTGTTATAACTCTGTGCTGCTCTGCTGAAACTAGTTAAGCTACACAAATTTAAGCAGACTTTTTGTTCTGACAAACCAGATCAGACACACAAGCACACAACACTTTGGTTTAAACTACAGAGCTGGCTGAGCTGCTTCATTCTCTGCAAGCTTTCACAACCCAGAAGGACTTTTTATGGCACCATTTATAAGCCTTATGCCCTACAGCATCAAATGAGGACACTCCTATCACTCTTGCTGCCATTGAAAAGGCATCTCACATAATTTATGGTCTTTCATTTGCTTGCAAAAAAAGCAAGGAAGTTTCGTTAAGTAGATGGGAGAAGCTGAAGGCCCTTTTCACACTCACATGTTTTCTCTGTTGCTGTTTGTACAGGTGCAGTGAAAAAGACTCAGAGGGTGTATTCATAAAGACAGGACTTGAGAAATGCCACTTTAAATTGTTTGAAATCAAAGGTTTTGGTAGCTCATAAACAGGGAGCTGTTTTTTCCTTAGGACTGCAAATCTAGATATAAGGAGCCACCGTCATGTACAAATACATACAACATAGACATGCTAGTACCATTAATGTAATCTGTCCTTGTGAATTGTGGGAACAGGCCCTTTTCATTTCTGCTCAGTGAGAATTTCAATACCAAAAAATAAAAAAAAAAAAGGAAAAAAAAAGAAAAAAAAAAAACAAACCAGCTCATTTGTATATTGAAATAAAGGTATTCAACGAGGATGTCAGGAAGCCTGTACTCCATCCAAACTGACCAATTTAATGATTGCTTTAAGCATACTTCCAGACTAGCATCTGGAAATCTTAAACAAACAGAGATAGACCTTACACTCTGGGAAATAATTGAAGTTGGAATAAGAAAATGTTTGTGGACTGGATAATCAGCTGGTATAAATCAGTACAGCTCCAATCATTCCAAAAAAGTAATGCCAGTTTGTTCTAAAGTGCTAGCTGGCTCCTGTAGCTTTCCTTTCTGATTAATTTCAGTGCAACCATTTTCTGGAATATGCTTTTGGACCAAGCTTCCTGAAGCATTACTTTTACGAATATTTTGTGTGCTCTTGGACTGCTGCCTGTAGCACACCCTTCTGTATTAGGTCTGCTTTTCTCCAAAGAGAAAGCTAGAGGTTTGGGATATTTTTGATATGTATCTTAAAAATAAGACTAAATCCAAATTTTTGCTGAGGAGCTACTTTAGATATATCACTCTCGACTGTTCTATGAATCAATGGCACCTGACTTTTTAATACTTTGCCATTCTTTGATTAGACCATCCTTAGGTTGATTAATGTTGTACAAGGCGGTAGAGTTTACAAGTGTTCAAAGACACAAGGAACTTGCTAAGGGCCCTTAAGTGTCAGCAGAGACTCGTTTCCTTCAGGGCACTGGACTAAATGCAGATATGTGCAGTCTTCTGCTTATAAGAAACTTGCTGTGATGTTGAGGGCAATGCCTAAAGAAATGAAACAGAAGGGGACTTCACCACACAACACCCACCAGCAGCACAAGATTGATGCAATTTTCAGCACTCAGAAGGACGCAGAAGATTGTTCTTTCAGTGTTATTCATGCTTCCTCTGTGACAACAACTTACAGAATGACTTTTTCTGGGTGCTTTGGGTTTGTGTTTCTAGGTTCTGATTTGCAGAAGTATTAAGTATTAAGAAGTATTAAGATTTTCTATGGAAATCTCATCTGGAGATACTCCAGATTTGACTAGATATGACCCTGAAAGACTTGATCTGTTTTCAAAGCTGAATATAACTTGAAAATTGGCCCTGCTTTAAGCAGGGGGGTGGATCAGATGGCACCTTCTAACCAGAACTATTCTCAGACTTCAGCTGCCATTGCACTCACTATGAGGTTTGCCCTGAACAGACGTATGCTCCAAAAAATCAGAAATTTTCTACTCAGGACCCAAAATAATTTAGAACTTTTGGAAATATTACATTTGAACACTGCATTTATAAAACGGAGCAAGTAATGCCAACACAATTCACAGACAGGAGTTAAAGATTGCTTATGAATCTCAGCTATTATTTTATAAGCGTTAGAAAAGACTCTGAGGAAATCAGAAATTTACTACATGAGCTGTTATAAAGAGACAGAGCGTTTCATGGAACCATGATGTTTAAACACAAGACTGAAAACTCATTTGTCTGTTCAGTGATGCTTCTTTGAAACATGGCTTCTATGCAGAAGGCAGTATGTCTTTGTGTAATTAAAAACTATATATAACATATATATATATTACAGGCTTTCATTTTTTATTTTGAGCTCATTAGCATTTATCTTTTGGAAATTAAGTTTTGACAGGCCATTCCAATCAACTAGATACAATTTTATATCAACACTGAGACAGCCTTTTTTTTTATATTGCGACGTTTGCTCAAAGTTAAACTTTAAGTTTATGAAAATGGACTTCTGGAATCTTAAAAATACAGCAGATGCCTTGATTTTGAGTTGGAGTCAGTGACTATTGACAGGATACCATGAAAGCAGAAGAAAATGCTATGGAACGTAGACACACAAACTGTGTATCTAGGTAAAATATACTTCACTTAGCAATTAATCAGATTAAGAAGTACATCAAAGCAACTGAGATTTCATTTAATGCATTTCTCATGGGTAACTACTAACAGCGATAGCAGAAACAAGCCTTCCAGATTTAAAATAGAAAGCATTCCTATTGTGAGTTTTGCTTGAAGCTCAAAAATTAAAATGCTCTGAGAACACAGGAATGGCAGCCTAGTGGAGACATCTCTTTGCCTCTCTTTCTGAAAAGCCATGCTGAGAAGCAGCACTTGCTTTCCCCAACACATAGAAATCTTTGTGTTTGGCTGATAGAACAGGAGATAAAAAAGATACAAAGCATCCAGCTTTCTAATACTTATGTGGTTTGATGATTCAAATTACAAAGTTTGAAGAATTTGGCACTTAGCAAACTTGAACCTTGCCCAGGCTTTTCTTTTTCCCCTCAATAATAAGTTTAGAAAACTTGAAAAAAGAAATATTTACCCCTGTAACACAGCATATAAACAACATCTGCACTTTCGAATGAGTTCAAAACACTTTTGGAATGAAAGTATTTTCCCTTTGAACAGGAAAGAAAGTCTTCCAGCATGTTCCAGTGGAGGAAAAGTCTTACAGAGGTTGAGCTGTCTGATTCCATTGTAAGGTTGCTGGCAGAGACCAGGTGACAGGATTGACATTGTATTAATCACAAGGGCCATGGGC
This sequence comes from Calyptomena viridis, assembly GCA_013390005.1. Lineage (NCBI taxonomy): Eukaryota > Metazoa > Chordata > Aves > Passeriformes > Eurylaimidae > Calyptomena > Calyptomena viridis. Next base: position 128,670 of record WEIV01015525.1, read on the forward strand.
CCTCCGATCCCACTCTATCATGAGACATACTGGCAATGGATCTGAGGAACGCTGGCATTATTTCAATCTTGAAGATCTGAAGGCAAGTTCTCACCTGAACATCCAGTAAAGTGAAACATTTCACTGTACTAATAAAATACACATTTCTCTGGCATTCAGACTGACTGGGAGATAACTGTTTAATGTATTGCAAACTCTGTTGCTAATATCTGACTTTAATAAACAAGATTACAGAAAAGATTTAATAATAGAGATATTACTAATAATATAATAATAGATAGATTAATTTTGTTCCTTATTATTTGATAATGGGTGTCAATCCTATCTATGTATCTTCCATAGAAGAAAGTAGCATCAAAGTAAGTGTTATGGCATGCAGCCCCAAAGGATGCTGGGCCCACAGAGAGCTGTGCTCCACATTAGCTTTCCCCAGTTTTCAGGGTAAAGAGAGAACAGTGCAGCACAGTTACATCAGCCAGCACATTTTAGCAACTAGTCCTTTCGGGTGCTCTACTTCAGCTGGCTTGATTTGAATTGCACTGCACCAGCTTGAAGAAATTTGGAGGACTAGCAAAACCAATTCTGTGCAAAATCTTTAAGCCTGTCTCAGTTTGCACAATAAAAAGTTAAACACTCACTCCCTTCGCTGTGGTCATTATCTAATTGATTAATTCCTGTCTTGCTTGATTGCATGGCCATTTTAACTCAAAGTCGGACATGATAGCTAAGAAGAGGGAAGCCATCAAATGACTTTTTAACCAGCACCAGTTCCTTTGCTTGTCAACCTTGACTACAAAAACAGTGACAGTCAAAGCCATAAGAGCATATATTGGTGTTCTTTATGAACAGAAAGAGCTCCTGAATTTGGCATCATCTCACTATAAACTCTTGAATAAGAGATCGGATACCTGAAGTCCAAAGAAATATTGTTTAGAAACAATAAGCAACAGTAAAAGCAAAATTTTTATCTCAGTCTATATATAGTTGTTTAATCCAGGTGGGGTTTAAACCAATATTTGGGTCTTGACATATATTCCTACAAAGTGATTGTGCAAGTATTACAGATTTTAACAATGTTTATATAAACAATATGAAGTGCAAGATAAAGAACTTGATAATTATATATCACTTTTAAAGATACAAGTGAATTGTTTAAGTCTTTCTAATCAAAGTCATAATGGATTGCAGCTTTATATGTAGTCAAAATAGAGGTTTGTGGAATATGATTTTTATAGCTTGTACATCTATTTTTAAATATTTTTAAAAATAAAGCATCCCATGATTAGCCCTTTCAATTACTGCATCACATAGATTTTTTTACAGACTCTAATTATATCTTAGATTAAAATTCAAAACACCTGCTCTTGTGGATCACACTAATTTTAGCCTGGAGTATTTTTTGATACAAAGAGCTACGATCAGTGAGAACCAAATGATTTCCTATTCTCTGTAGCACATCTTTTCACCTGAGTGAAGCTAGAGATCTCAATTTCCTTCTTATTTTTTGTGTTATGATTATTAAATCTTTTATTTAAAGATATGTTTTTAATGGTGAAAGATGTAGTATTATTACTTCACTTAAATCTGATGGAACACGTAAGGAAGATATTAGCTTTTAAAATAACAGGCATTTTGACATTAAACAGCAGATGAATAGTGTAGCTTTCTTCTCTTAGTTTCCCTTTTCATTTCAGTGTAGCTAATATAAATACTTTGTTCCTGGCTTTTAAAAAAATGGTCTTTAAAAGCCCTGTAATTTAAGTTCAAGGATTTAAATGGGAATACATACTTACTTGAAAGATAGTTTTTGATGTGCTTGGTTCTCTGTTATTATTTGTGCACTTCTCCACACTTTAGGGGTGTGATCGTGGAGTGATGAGTGATGAGCGATGAGTGTGATCATAGTGAGTCCATGGAGTCAATAAGAAGACACACAGCTTTCTCTGGACTCTGGATCAGACTCCAAATACTGCATGAGGAAAAGGAATGGTTGAAACATCCATGTAGACTCTATCACAGTAAAACAGGGATATCTTTAACAGCACTTACTTTTTGATGAGTGTAAGATGGGATCTGACTCTTTGCCCAACTACGCTAGTTTTAAGCCAATAGGACAAGAGCATAGGATACAACAGGACAATGAAGAGCCATGGTAGGACACTGAACCAGGTTCATCACAGCCCTCCAAGACCCTCCAGAGTAATTTAATTACTCTGAATTTTACGCAATAATCTACTTTCAAATAACACTGTCTGCTGAAGCTGTGGGGGTGGGCCATCAATTTTGTGCCAGAGCTTCTTATACTGTTCCTTCCCCTCCATGCTCTGCTGGAACTTGCCACTTTGCTCTGCTGCAATGGGCAGGTTTCTGAAAGCCCATGAAAAGCCACCTGGCTCTTGCTCCAGCCTATATTAATGCGATGAACATAGACTTAATGGCATGTCACATCAGAGTTAGAACAATCTTTTTGGAAATTCAGCATTTTTATACTCTGTGTTCCTCACTGGAATTAACTAGCTGTGAATGCATTTATTGATATTTTTCTTCTATTTTCCATGTTATGCATTAGAGAGGAAGAAAAGATAAGTTCTTTGTAGAAAAATTCAAGCCCTCCACATGGTAAAATGCCATATGCCCCTGACATGCACCGAACCCTTCTAGTTTTCCCTAAATGCTGAAAGAAATTTGTGCCTGAATGTTGAACAGTGAGCTTTCCATCACTTGCAGATAGCTGTTATATTTTAAGATAAATAATAGCATGGGCCAGAGATATCTACTAGAATCTCACTGACAAGCCCAGTAGCTCTGATTAATGATAAGGCCTTTGCTGTGTTCAGTGTTTTCCAGTAGCGCTTTCAGATCTGCTCAGATGCACATATCCAGATCGAGTCCATGATTGCTGTGGGAAGAGACCTTCCTTGAATGGACAAGAAGTATCTGGGAGTCATGTGCAGCCACGAACACAGATCTGCGGCATTGGCCCTGCACTCCCCTGGCTCTGGGAGCATCTCACCAGCTCACAGCACTGTGCCCTAGTTCATAAGCTGGTCTTATGAAGAGTAAGTTTGGGTCAAGGGTCAGTTTTGTTTTCTGTTGTTCAGAGTTTCCAGTCTTGCAGGTATCTCAGGACAATCAAAGCCGGCTGGTACCTCCCCACCAGCCTGCAGCCTGCTGTAGACCAGAGCCCAGCAGCTGCTAGCACTGAGAAACCCAGAAGGAGAAAAATAATTAACATCAGTGGCACTAACAACAAAACAAGTAAAGCAAATGTTGTGCAAAGGACTCAGGGCCTTGTTTCATCTCTGCATGGTAGATGCATGAAACTCAAATGTCTGTCAAAAGGAGTTGAAGGGCTGAGTCAACCCTACTGAGGCTTAAGCCAGTGGTTCCAGACAGTCTAGGTGTTTCAAATGTGGTGCTTACACGATTAAACTATTTCTTCAGCTTTATTTGGCTGCAGCTACTGCTATCAAAATAAACCACATGTTGCAAATCTATTCATTACAGGTTTGGGGTGGGTTGACCGTGGCTGGAAGCCAGGTGCCCATGAAGTCACTCTACTGCTTCCCTTCTCGGCTGAACAGGGAAGAGAAAATAGAATAAAAGGCTCATGGGTCAAAATAACAACAGGGAAAAATCATCAACTGGTTACCATCATGGGCAAAAAAGGCTTGACTTGAGAAAATCCATTTAATCAATTAATCAAATTAACTAATTAAATTCTCTAATTTAATCAAATCAGAGTAGGGTAATAAGAAATAAAACTCAAATCGTAAAACACCTTCCCCCACCCTTGCCTTCTTCTCAGACTTCACTCCCAAATTCTCTACGTTCTCCTCCCCACTGGCTCAGGAGAATGAGGAATGGGGACTGTGGTCAGTTCTTCACATGCTGTCTCTGCCACCCTTCCTCCTCAAGGGAAGGACTCCTCACACTCTTTACCTGCTCCAGTGTGGGGTCCATCCCATGGGAGACAATCCTCCATGAACTTCTCCAAAGTGAGTCCTTCCCATGGGCTGCAGTTCTTCATGAACTGCTTCAGTGTGTCCGTCAGGAACAGACTGCTCCAGCATGGATCCCCTACAGGGTCACAAGTCCTGTCAGCAAACTTGCTCCACTGTGGGCTTCTGTATTGGGTTTCAATGGCCAGGTTTTTGGTGGCAGGGGGCCTATGGGGAAGGCTTCTTCAAGAAGCTGCTGGAAGCTTCCCCCATTTCCAGCAGAGCCAATGCCAGCCGGCTCCAGGCTGGACCCACCACCGCCCAAGACCAGGCCAATCAGGAGTCATAGTAATGCCTCCGTGATAACATATTTAAGAAGGAAAAAAAAGGTAGGGGGCAGATGAAGATGGCCACTAGAGAAGAGCAGGGCGAGAAGTTGTGGTTAACAACAATGCAGACACCAAGGTCAGTGGAGAAGGAGAGGGAGGAGATGCTCCAGCCACCAGAGCAGGGCCCCTGCAGCCCATGATGACCATGGTGGAACAGGTTGTCTCCCTGCCGCTCATGGGGGACCATAGAGAGCAGAGATCCACTTGTAGCCCAAGGAGAAGCCCACACCGGAGCAGGTGGATCCTGGAAGGAGGCTGTGATCCCATAGGAGGCCCACGTTGGAGCAAGGTCATGGCAGGGACCTGCAGCCCATGGAATGGGAGACCACGCTGGAGCAGGATTCCCCCTGCTGATGGGACTTGTGGCCTGTGGGGGACCCACGCTGGAAGAGCCTATACCAGAAGGACTGCACCCTATGGAAAAGTGACCCACGTGGCAGCAGTACCTGAAGAGCTCCTTGGGGAGGACTCACGCAGAAGCAGTTTTGTGAAAGACTGTTTTTCCATGGGAGAGACCCCACAGGAAGCAGGGGACAGACTCCTCTCTCTGAGCAGCAGCAGAAACAACATCTGACCGTAACTCCCACTCCTGACTTCCCGGGCCACCGGGGGAAGGAGGGAGATCTTAGAAAGAGGGAGGGGTGCGGGGAAAAGATGTCTGTAAGATCTATCAAACTTTTCACTCTTAAGCTCTGATCTTGATAATAATAAATTCTTAATATGCCCAATTGGAGCCTGTTTTGCCCGTGAAATGATTGGTGAGGAGTTTCTTATGGTACTTATTGCAAAGTTTGTGAAACCTTGCTGGTTTTTTTTCTTTCCTCTGTCCATTTGCAGGGAGGGGAGTGATAGAACTGGCTATGGTGAGTCCTTGGCCCTCACCCAGGGTCAAACCACTACAGCTTCCTGTGGGGTTACAGCCGCAGGCATCCACCTGCACTGCTGCGGGGTCTTCCACAGGCTGCAGATGAATATCTGCTCCATCGTGAACCTCCATGGACTGCAGGGGGACAGCCTGCTTTGCCATGGTCTTCACGATGAGTCGCAGGGGAATCTCTGCTCTGGCAGCTGAAGACCCTCTTCCCTCTCCTTCTTCACTGACCCTGGTGTCTGCAGAGCTGTTCCTCTCACATATTCTCACTCCCCTCTCAAACTGCAGCTGCCATTGTGCAGCAACTTTTACCCCTTCCTAAATCTTTTATCCCAGTGGTATGCTAATGGGCTCAGTCTTGGTTAGTGGCAGGTTCATCTCAGAGCTATCTGGCATCAGCTGTGTTGGACATGGGAAGCTTCTAGAAGCTTCTCAAAGCAGCCACTTCTGTACCAAAACCTGTTTGTGCAAACCTAATGCACAAGTTTATGCTTCATTTGATGAGATTTGTCTTTTTTAAAGCAAGACAAAACCTTGTGGTAGTCAAACTGCTTTAATTTTTTAGCTACACAGCTTAAAGAACACCAGTTTTTTTCCATAGCAGAAATTAAAACACAACTGATGTTTATTATTTGGAATTCACTTCCGCAATGAAAGTCTGCCTACAACCTAGTAAGTGGAAACATTAGTAAGTTAATATAGATGTTATTCAAAGGAATAAATAAATAAATAAAAGCTGTCTTCAAGCAGTGTCTTCTGTCTGACAGGAGTCCTTAGAGAGCAATACTATGGCATTTTCCAGAATTAAATTGCATTATTATAAGAGCTTTAAATTAAACTCCTACCTGTGACCTTTAAACACGGTGATTGCCATTATGCCTGCTGAGGAGGTTGTGGAGGGTTTGGAAACCCTGTGCAAGACTGATGGGTTATAATACGTAATCAAGGACAGGTTCATTTAGCACAGTTGTTGAACAGAGAGGCTAACACCAGGTTATCACAGGGAGTGCTCCCTCTTCTCTTCCAGACAAATCAGTGTTAGCAGTGGGAGGCAGGGTTGTTAGTGCTATGGAAAAACAACACAGTATCTTCCTGATGGGGCTGGAAAAAGATGTGGAGATAAATAGTTCTGTGTCTGTAAAGAACAACCAGGAATAAAATTTTCTCCCAGCACTCATGCAGAACTACATGACAACAAAAAAAGCAACTGACATATAGCTTTGATCTCAAGTATTTCTATGGGCATAATCCAAAAGAAAAACTAGCCAAAAGACAGTTAAAGATAATAGGCCAAAAATGCTGTTGAACTACATTCACCTAGGCAGAACCTCAGAAAATGCATATTTATAACAAAAATATATGCTAAAAAAAAATCTGTAAAATCCTTAAACAAGTGCATAGCAGTAAAAAAAAGGTTTCTTGCTCTTCATAGCATTTTGTTCTCAAATGTACCTAGTGACATTTATATACCTATCTTATATCTTATATACTTTCATATACCTATTTCAAGTGTTGCAGAATTATCTTCAACGAAAAAAAGAAACGCTTTGGGGAAATAAACAAGGCCCTGTTGCACCGTACAGTTATGAGGAGCCAATTCTGCAAATATGCTAACACAACATATCCCAAAACCTGTTAATTCTCATCATAGGAACCAAAGCTTTGGGTGAGTACAGGAAAGAGATCTGAGAGGAGCTTATTTCATGAAAATCTCAACTCTTCTAATGGGCCAGACAGGAGCGACTTGTCTGACTCTCCAAAAGCAAGGTCAAGGCCAAAACAATCTATTTTGTACTGTCTACACTGAAAACAAACAGCATGGACTGTAGGGCCTCTTTCTGGCTTGTGGAAAGCTGACATTTCTCTGGAGTATCTGACTTTCCAGGGATGCTGCCACTTGAGCTCTGCTGCCAGAATCGCAGCTGTGGACTCAGCCCAGGATCCAATGCCTGAAGACTTCTTCCTGCCCAACTCTTCCAGTGTCCCTGACCAGTCTTAGGCTTGGAAGAATTCAGACCCTGCTGTCAGGTTCACTCATCAAATACAGGTCTGTTATTATTATTTGCTCAATTTCTAGCCAGTCGATCAAATAAAGGTAAAGCCAGAAGCACCACTTTCATATTTTAACAATATATTAGGCCAAAAATTCCAATGTGTTCACTCATTCTTTAGACTAAAAAAAGTATGAGCTCCAAATTCAGATGGCCTACCATCCCATGTAAGCTCTCCTTCCTACTTATCCTAGCATCTTTGAGGGCTGAAAACCAGCCAGTAAAAAAATGTGAAATTTAGACTCTGTGAATCTGGACTTCTGTGAAGATTACAGAAATAGGAAATAAAAATATTGATAGGTTAAGTTATATTTGTCAAGAGTCACTTTGTCATAAAAGGAGTTCAGGTTGTACTGGCTGGGCCTGATCCCCTGGTTATGTCTGTAGCTACCCACATGGCTTGCCTCGCTCCTTCTCCAGCCCTGGCTAGTCTGCCGCAGGACACCGGATAGGAGGGGGCTCTTCTAGGCAGGGAGCCCCCAAGCCAGGAGGTCCAGCTCTGAAGATGCCTTAGGGCTTGCAAGAGGGTGCGTGTGCCCTTGCAAACCCCCGAGGGTTAGCTAGTGAAAGGAGGACGAAGAACTGCTGGCAGCTCTCTGTGGTTGTGAATAATAAAAGTTTATTTCTCCCTGGGAGCCATGTGCTCCCAGGGGGTCCAAAGCTTATCAGTTCAACCAAGGAAAGCCCAAAACCATTTCCTGTCTCTGGTTTTTATAGGGGGATTTAGCTAATGGGAAGGGAGGAGAAGGAAGGGAATAAACCATCTTGGGGGAAGGGCAGGGGGGTTTAACAGAACATACCAACTAACAGAACAATAATATACAGAGATACATAATATAGAAGTACATGCTAATTACACACTACAACAATGTCATTATGCCACATAATGACACCCATGACCTTCCCTTACATTGAGGTCAGGCTGAAAGGCTTGTACTCCCTGGATCCTCCTTCCGTCCCTTCTAATAGATGGGATCTTATTTGCCATCCTGAGATGCCCCCAGTCGATCAGAACTGCTGGTGAACAATTGAAAGTGGCCTGGCAATCTCTTCCGCCATCTCCCTCAGTACCCTTGGGTGAATCCAATCCAGCCCCATGGACTTGTGAGGGTCTAAGTCATATAGCAGATGTCTGACCATTCTCTCTTGGTTTATTCTGTTCTCTGTCCCTGTCTTCCAGCTCAGGAGTCTGGGTAACTTGAGGACAACTGGTCTTGTTATTAAATACTGAGGCAATGAAGGCATTAAGTACCTTAGCCTTTCCCTCATCCTTTTGTCACTATGTTTCCCCTCACATCTAACAAAAGACAGAGATTCTCCTTGGCCCTTCTTATGTTGCTGATGTGTAGTGTAGAAACACTTTTTGTTGTTTTTTACAGCGGTGACCAGATTAAGTTCTAGCCAGGCTTTGGCCCTTCCAATTTCCTCCCTGCATGGCTTCACAGCATCCTTGTAGTCCTCTTGAGCTGCCTGCATCTTTTTCCAGAGGTGATTAACTCTTTCTTCCAGAGTTCCAGCCATAATTCTCTGTTCAGCCAGATGGGCCTTCTTCCCCACTAGCTCATGTTTTGATGTATTTAGCAAATTTTGTCTTCTGGCTTCTCACAATTGTGGGGAAAAAATAAGTTTTGTCTGTAAAAATTCACTATATTACCGGTTGCAAAATGTATAATAACCTTTTGTCTGTCTTGACTGTTATTCTTTTCCTCTACTGTTGGACAGAGCTCTTGGAGTCCTCTATCTCTGACCACATGGGATAATTTTTAGGAAACTTGGACATACTTCTTTTTACCTATTCCCCTGACCTCTTTTGGCCATGGAAGAATGAATTTCCTTTTGTAATTGTGTTCTGATAGAAGAGTTCTGTGTAAATTCTTCACTTTTCATTCCCCCATCACCAACATTTTGTCACAATATTTTTCTCCAGGCATTTTCCTTTATTTTTTCTAATTTGGTATTTTTATTATTATTTAAATAGTGGTGCAAACTGGGACATTGTTGCCGTTTCATGGGGACAGCGAAAGTGAATTGAAATAAATTCAATATTAAATTGTTTGAGACTTGTGTGAGTATAAAGATAGAATTTTATTAAAACAGAAAAATACAAATATATGTTATATATTAAAAACACCCTTATCAAAACAATATAAGAACCAAAGAAAAAAAGCAAAATTAAATCAAGCATCTGATGTAAGAAAACACGAGTGGCTAGCACACAACAAAATAGTACTTCTTGATAGTACTTCTTCAAGCTTTCTGGCTTGAAGCAAAGGCCTGCTTGCAAGCAGGTGTGAAGGGTATAGGAGGGGTTTCAGAGCTGACTCCTGGTGGCTAGAGGGGGTGTTGGGGGGAAGAGGGGTCGATGAAAACAGGGCCTCCCACAGGGANGGGGAAGAGGGGTCAATGAAAACAGGGGAACAGAGGGAGAAAAGTTAAAGAGAGAAAAGAACAAGGCTGGATAAGCCTCAGGAGAGCAAACTGGAATTGACTTCGCCCCCTGGGATCTGAGGGACCCGCAGGGGTAGGACAGGGCTTGGGGACCCCGAGAAGCCTGGTGGAGATGGGAAGAGGGGCTAGCTCCCACCCCTGGGATTTTTGGGGACCTGCAGAGGTAGGCCTGGGTTTTGGAGCTCTCATGACTCTGATGGGGAAAGAGGCCCCAGAGCCTGTGCCGTGAAGAGAGAGAGAGAGGAGAGAGGGAAGGGCAGGGTAAGTTTTTCTGGCCCAAACCACGAATTTGCAATGAGGAAGGGATTCAAGTTGACGCCAGAGCTCCACAGTGTTCAGAAAACAGTCTCTTAGGTCCCGGTCTAGCCAGCACATGGTCAAAGATGGCATTGCCAAGATCTCAAGGAGCAGCAAGTCCGTCCAGCAGTGCAACGCAGACGAAAAGAGCAATGGCGTCTGGGCTTCACCATTTTTATACTCTTTGTCCTGGCTCAGAATTCCTCGTATCCCACACCTGCGTGTACATCCTTTTTCCCATGCTTTCCCCACCCCAGGCGTGTGCAGCCTTGTGTCCCACTGGTCTCCCTTATCCCCGCCTACTTCTGGTCCCAAACCGTGGGAATTTCCTTTGTCTTTTGCCATGTGCTGTGGTCCAAACATGGTGATTGCCCTCCCCCAACCTGGGCACCCCACACTGCCCCACCAACAGAGCAGCCCAGGGGACTGCGGCCATGGGACCCACACCGCAGCTATGGCATTCCTGAGTGCTGAGGGGATGGCGAGCGAGACTCTGTGTTCCAGCACCACGCTGCACGCCATGGCAAGTGTAATGGAACGGCTTGCCTCACGCAAGGGAGGGCAAGTGCAGGCAGCGGTGGCCAGTGGCGGCACGGAGCCATGGGCACTGTGAGCAGCGCCGAGCCCCACAGAGTGGGGATTACTGAGCATCACCCAGCTTGGGGTGGCCATGGAACCCCCCTCAATGTCAGGAGCTGCGGCAGGTCACTGGGGAGGGAGCAGCCGACGACAGTGGGGGAAAAGGGGGCTGGGCTCACATCCCCTGCTTGTAAGCAAAAGGGAAAAAGTTTTCTATAAAATAAAACCATAACAGACATTAAACCCTGTAGTCTGTTTAGCTGCATATCTAAGACAAGCTCAAAGAAGAGCACTGCAATCTTCTCCCTCCTTCTTTCTGCATTTCACAACAGCTTGCTTGATGTGCAGCCAAGTGTTACTTGTCTCTCAGGCTTTGTATGTGAAGGTGGAATACATTCCCCTTCAATCATTGGACTCTATTGTTAATTCCCCCAAAGAACCAAAGTGGTTTTAACCCTAATACATTGCTGCTTCTGTTCTTTGCATGGATACAAGATTTTTTTTTCTCTTGATATCTCATCTACTATGCAATTTGCTTTCTTGATCTGATGAGATTTGTCTTCCCTTTACATTAGGAGGAGGAAAAGAGTGTATAAAAATGCGTCAGTCTTCCAATCCTAACACTTAAAACCTTGTCCAACGTAGGTCAGAAGAAAAAAGTATTTGATGGTGTTAGTCACCTTTCCAAAGCAAGAAAGCATGCAATCATATCACAGAAGCAGTACTTGATATGCACTGCTATTAGTAACAGTACAAGGCAGCTTTGTAGATTATCTTATCCAAGTCAGCTACCCGAGTGTTTCTTCTTGTAGACATCTGATTAACCTGAACAATTTATGCGTATCTGCTCTAGAAATCTTCACTGTATTTTCATTGTGTTCCTCACACTCTTTTGATGGTGCCTTTTTCTGCATTTGCAGTCACAATAGTGTACTTACAATAAATGGGTGTGCAGTCTTTTCTGAGCATCATGTCCATCTTTATTTAGTTATCAATTAGCTGATATCAAGCAATCAACAGAAAGCTGTCTGGGGAGAAAAGATACCCTCCAGATGAGATTTTCAGCTGGAAGTCATAAAGTTGAAAGATCCTAAGTGTCTATAAAATTTGCAATGTTCCACAGAGAGTTATCTGAAATTCACTTTTTGACTCTGTTGACAGTAACCGCTAGGCTGGGTTTTTTGCACCTCTTCTGCTTTTGCTTCTGAGGAATCAGCAACCAGCTTTGTGGGACACTATGCATGAGAAAACCAACAGTTGTATAACCTCTGCTGTCCTTTGATGTAGCCACCAGCCTCTGAGACACACCCATGTGGATGATAGGAGGAAAATTGGAGGACACTTTGTATGTTCTTGGGCCTTACACTCCTGGTTTAGCACCTTACAGGATGATCTCTCCAGGCCCTCCAATTTTTCCATGAGAATAGGCTGGACTTCTAGGTACAAGTGTCCTGAAGTGTTTCTATCTCACTGGAGACCTTAAGAAAATATACAAAGTCCCAGAACTGAATGCATCCTGCAGCATTTGTTGTTGGCAATCAGATGTAGGAGTTGCCAACCCTTTGGGGCCTGCAAGAAGGGATCTAATGACCTACTGCTCCACCTTGCAATATCACATGTGTCATTAGTATGCCCAGTTCTACTTTGTCACATCTCACTTAAATTCAGAAGCATTAGAAGATACTAAGCTCTTTCTTTGACTGAGAAAAAAAGTGAAGAGGCACCTCCAGTTCAAGAAAGGTTTTTTATGAAATAATTTGGGATTTTATCTAAAATATAATGTTGACATTTGAGATAATTTATCACTTTCCTATTTGTTGTATCTGTGCATTATTTTCACAAGATACAAATTATCATTCTCCCATTCACAGTGGAACTTCAAAGTGGATGGTGTAAGACTGCATAGGCTGGATTTTGGCTGCTTGAAGGTATATAGGTGCAAAAAGTGATGAAATACTTTCATAGAAGTAAAAAATATCAAGAACTGTTAATATAAAACTACCATATCTTCCTGGGAAAGTACCAAGTAGTTGGCTGCTGGAAGATGGCAATATACTAGGAAAAAATATCACTATGGACTCCTGGGTTTATCTACCTTTTCTCCAAGCATCTGGTGTTGGAAACTATCACGGATGAGATGCTGTTACAGATGAACCTTTGATCTATCCGGTAAAACTGATCTTAAATCCCTGTGACTCCTTTACTCTGATGTCATGCTGAGGTACCACCACTGTACCACTATTAATTCAGTGCCTTTACAGTGTCATAAAGCTGGCCTAGTGAAGTGCAGAATTAAACCTGACAATGGCTGAACAGTAACTTGCTGAGCTGAATTTGTAAAGTGAATGAGCATGCTTTCACATGGCAAATTTACAGGCCATACCTGTGTGCTACCACTCTTTTAAGGCAATACAACTTCTTCTTTGTAACTACAGGAGCTCTTTAAGTATTTCCTTACAAAGCAGAACTCATTTCTTGGTCCATGAGTTGCAGATTATTTATTACTTACTTAAGAATAATTACCCCTGAACACAGTTAAATGTTTCAATACTAAAAAGCAAAATAAATATAGATTGAAAGCCATTATGTACAGATACAAAAGACCTTTTGTTAGTAAACTTTTCATGCAGTCATCCAAAATAAATTGAATGGGTCCAATTCAGAGACTTCAGTCTGGACAAAAAACCTTATTGGGTTATTGCACTCTCAGCATTTTGGTAAGGAACAGTTTTGGGCAGATCTATATTAAGGTGATATTTTGATCTAAAGACACAGGCATGAAATTGTCTCCCCTCTTCCTGTCTCATGTGAAAGCACTACCTGGAGAAAAGCAATAGCACTGATTTTGAATAACTCAGCTTGGAGGGGTGCCAGGCCTTGAGTTCCTCCTTGCAGGGCCCCAGTGCAGCGAGGGCTTCTGAAGGCTGCTCTGCCTCCAGAAGTGCCAAAATGGATCAGCACACTGGCTCCAGCCAGAAATGGACTCAAAGTAGCTGTTGTTTCTTCGCCCTCAGGAACACTTTCAGAGGTAAGGGCTGAGGTTCCCAAGAGTGGCCAACCTCACCCCAGGAAGGACTGGAACATATCTATTTGCTAAATGCTCTATAAACAGCAATATTCTTTAGTCACTTTTTTGATGAATCCCACTCAATTTCTGAGAGAATATTTACAGACAGCATTTCCTGAGCATCCTGCAAGTGACTGACACAGATACACATGGATTTTGTTTATTCTTGTCTGCCTTGGTTTTAAATTTTATACATGTCCTCTAGGCATTACTTTGATGCTGATTCTTCTAGGGAAAAAACCTGAATATGTAAACAAAGGAGTTATACATACATAAAGTAGTAAAGCATAAATCAAAGTCAGCCCCTGTTGTGTTTGGGGTTTTTTTAAATGCCAAATACTTTAAGAAGCAAGATTTAGTTTCAATGGCTGTCTTGCCTTAGTTCTTGTCTACTTCGGTTTAAGGGGCTTTTAGTTCTGAATCATGACCTCAGGAATTTAGTTACATTGTGAAATTTTATAACTGTAAAGACAGAAAGCTAAGAGCTGTGAAACAGTTTCACAGCTTCAATATTTTTTCTTTTCCCCATGTGTGTATTAAAATGAGAGACAGATCAGATCTCTATCTGACGTGATGCTCTGGTCTCAGAGAGGTTTACTGTGCCACCTGCTAGTGTGACAAACCTCTCTCACATCTCTTTTCCCAAGATATGCTTCCACAGAAGATTCTGGGTGGAAAGCCACTCATAGATATCTTTTAATGGCCTTTTAGTATCTTTATATCCCTTATATATACGTCCTTTATATCTTAATATCCTTTGCTGATCTCTGTGCACTGAGTGGCACTGGCTATATAGGGTTTTTGTCAAAAGCATTTTGACTATGAAAGTCAGATCCCATATTTCAGATCCCTGAAGAGCTGCCAAGGGTAGTGACACCCGTACAGGTGTCCTGAGCAAGTGCTGTCTACATTAGGGAGGTCTAACTGGACACAACAGCAATTGCACATCCAATTTTCTAGGAATTCAGAAATGTTACTCATGCACATAATTCTTGTGTTTCATCAGTTCTTGCCCCTATATGTTCCCATAACTTCTCTGCAGCCATAAAGTGGCTCTGGATGGCTCCTGAAGTACTAGTTGACTTTTCTTTGAAAGAGGAGTGCCAGATATCTTTGAAATAGTTGAGCACTATGAAGATGAGCTACATAGAGGCAAAATTAATCCCAAAAGCACCACTCTGTCATTTTTTGGCCTTACCTCTGAATCCAAGGCAAATGTAACTGCCAGACCTGACTGTGTCCAAATCATCTAATCAGTTCAGAAGCTGAGCTGTAGTCTGGGATCATAAGTATTATAAATAAATAAAACCAAGGTATTATTTGCTGGTTTTTAAATGCCCAAAACTTCTTGGATTGATAATTTCCTGTGTTTTATTTCATGTGTTCAGTAGCTACATGAGATCTCTGACTGGAGAAACATCACACTGCAAAGGCACAGCTGAAATAGCTCCCTACCCACACATCTTTCTACAGCACTTTAAAATATGCATTTCCTACACATACTATAATTAGCTTCTTTCATTCTCCTTGCCACTGCTATCAAAAATGCTCATTATCTACTCCAAAACTCTTGTATTATGCTATTTTTGTAGCCTTCTTCTTACTTCATGAGGTAAATAGAGACATTTTAGTGGATTTAGTTCTAACAAGGGAAATTCCAGGATTGCTTCACCATGACAGTGTGACAAAGACATCAATGTAGCAACAACTTCACTGTGGATCACTGCAACTGCTAAAGGATTTGAGGCTGGCTTGCAATGACAGACAACATCCACAGGATTACCTGTACCTCACCAGGCTGCACAGGCAGATGTTAAATTTAAATCTAAGTAAAAAGGTGTTGGAAGGATTAATAGTCCTTGGCACCTCAAGCAGGGAACAAGAAGTAAACAGGTAGGGAGGCAAGAGAAGCTTCTTTGGCGATTGGTAGTTTGTTGTCTAGGTAAAAATTCACCCCAAAATGCCTCCTCCAGAGAAAAAGGGATTAACTTCTGTCTCAGGATTATGCCTTACTCTCAGGGAGGACATCTTGTAAACTCAAAAGGTTCAGAGTTTAACCCCATCCTGCTTTTCTGAGTCATCACTTTTAGTTTCACACCTGATGTAACAGAAGGAAAGCTGCAATCTCACTGTTCACTGCTGGCCACAACCTGCTGCTGGAGCTACCTTAAGTACTTGGGCAGCGTGTTCCATCCACAGCTGCAAATGATCCGAAAGGTTTAAAAATTGGTTTTGAAATATTGACTCAAATAGCTTTTGAAGGGGAAAGGACTTCTCAGGGAGAATATGGCTATCAGGAATGTCTGAGGCACCATGTTCCTGTTTATGCATATTTTCGAATTAAAGTATGTCCCTTCACTGGTGCTATTCTGACCTAGGAATTGCAAATTAGGCTCCAAGTGGACTGATGAGAATATGCTCTGGAGAAAGAGTACTTCAGTGCAGTACTGGATAATCTGATTCAATATATTCAGTAATGTGTAATCTGAATAAATATGTGTAGAGAAATATAAAACTCAGGTGAACATTATTACTAAATATTAGAAAAGATCCTGGCATGACCCATACCTACAATAATAGGGCCACTATAATTTCCATTTCATCTGAGTCAAAGTAGGTTAATATACAATCTTAGATTTAATTTTTTTTATATAAACTGAACTTGCTTTGACTTTTCTCAGAGGACATGTGCAATGCAGTTTGAACTTTTTATTTATCTCCAAATAAGATCAAATGTGCAAGGAATATTAACATGTGTAAAGTACACAGCTAGGCAGAAATGCACTTCCTATTCGAGCAAAGAGCTGGATAATTGTCTGTGGTTCAACAAAAAGGTGTCATTGTATTGGAAGCAAGGTAACATGAGGAATGTAGTTTCATCTAGCTTTGAAACACTTTAATCTCAAGAGTAAAGTCTGGTGGTAACAGGCCCACAAATCAAGATAAAATTTCAAAGACGTATATGTAAGGTGTCAAACCCTTAATTGCATGGTTGAATGTGCATGTAGGCAGTGTTTGTTTCAAATGATTTTGCAGTTGTGTTCATTTTATGCAAGTCAACTTAGACATAGTCTCCTGTAAACAGTGGTTCACTGCACATGCAGTGTTTAAGATATTGTTTACCTATGAAGTACCGCAGAGTGAACAGAATTGATTTTGAGGAAGATATTAGTGATGCACAGCAAATGAATACTCTAGTTCATTACAAATTCTCTTTTCATTTTCTTTGAACTTTGTCAGCTCGGAGATTTCTCCCTAATCATCAGGCACTTCTATCCTCATCATGCTTTGTTTCAGACTATACAGAAAGGATTTAAATCATATGGGCTTACAGGATCACTAGTCATAGTACATCCTTTTCCTTCTATGATCTATTGACCGTGGTTTGGGAAGAGCTGCCTTGTTTCCAACTTGAGTATAACTGTCCATTGCTAAAAGCATATCACTCTCCTTACTCTAAGAAGTGGCAGGCCTAACTATGCTTTTAAAACAGACTTTGAAAAATGGAAATGTCTGTGGCTGTTGGTGTGAAACAGAGCTGGTTGAAAATCAAAGAGAAAAGAATTAAAAAAAAATTAAAACATATAAATAAGAAGACAAGAGGCAACTTGAGATAACACAAACATCTCCCAGAGGTGAGATTCCATCCTCAGGAAAGACCTGAGGAGTCAAAGTCAACTGGCTGGGAGCTGTAAATTACTAACACATTTGTCTCAGAAGCTTATCCATTCCCTGTTATGACAAATCTGTGCCATGGTCTGTTGCTGGCATTCAGTGCTTACTAGTTTCTACATATCTATCTAACATGAACATATATGAGCAACATCAATCATATCAAATTCTAAAGCAACATCTTCCTGTTCTAAAAGTTGGGGTTTTTTTTATTTTGTTCACAAGACAATACAAAAGCATGCCTAATCAAATGTTCTCCACTTTTTCTCTCTCAGAATCCGAAGAGTTTTTTAATCATGGGGGACATTCGTTTCTGCTGAAGACTGGATGACTTGAAACTTTGCCTAATATGCATCAAATGCTTAAACAGATGTTTTTAATTACTAGCACAAAGTCTGCAGAGATATGTTTTGTAATGAGGAATGTGGTTAAACTGCAAAATGGTCCCATTTGCCTTTGCAAGAGACTGGTAACATTTCATTTTGACCTATCCCTATACCGCAGTTGTATTTTCTTTCTAAAAGTTTATGAAGTTTGTTGCTAAGTCAGGTAAATATAAGTGGACAAATGCTGGCCCTCCAAAGCATTGCTGAAGCCAATGGACCTCTGCCTACTCATATCCGCTCAGGATATTTCGCAAACACATTTAAATACCATTAAGATAACAACACGTATCAACAAAGGAAAACAAAAGATTATTATATTAATGCTCTATCTTAAACATAATGGGAAAGAGCAGTAGGCATTTAAGAAAAGTTTTTCTGTTTCCTGCACAATGGCACATCAATAATTTGTATATTATACTACTTTTTACCTTGAAGTGGCAGTGTTTAACAACAACAGTATAAAACAAAGGACAAACAAATTATTTGAAAAGTTTCTTAAAAGCCTTTTTAAGGAGAGACAGTATTATAATAATGCTGGATCAAATTCATGCCACTTCCACAGGCGGCTTTGTGGACCTTCCTTTAAGTACTAACTTAGTTTTAAGGCAGAGAAAGAAAAAAAAGGCAAAGAGAGCCTACACCAGCCATGTTGCGCATCAGTGGAGGAATACTGTGATCTGACATGGACAGAAATGGCCACATGAATAAAATCTGTCTCTAATCTCACTCTGAAATATGTGGTTAAGGCACATGCATTTCTCTGCAATAGTTTCTTCTTCTCTCTGCTGATTACAAAAGGAGTGAAGAGTCATTAATTTTGATTTAGAAATCTTAGACATCCTAATTTGAGTTAGATGAGCTCCTGCCTATGAAGTGTGGCATAGACGGTAGTCTTTGCAAGTGCTGTTGGCTCTGCTAGAGCCTATCTGGCAGGGGTCACCAAGAAAGGTGATATTGAAAACATTTAACTCTTCTAAGTGGAACATGAATTGATGTGAACTCAGTTTTGCTTTATATCATCTAGAAAAACCACAACAAGATATAACAGAACCTTATGTTCTCAGAATTTAATGTGTCTCATATTTAGATCACTAGCTAAGCCGACTAAGTAGGTTTAAGTAGAATTTTACCAAGCTGATTTTTTTCTCCTTCGTTCCTTCGTTCCTTCATTCCTTTGTTCCTTCCTTCCTTCCTGCCTGCCTACCTGCCTGCCTGCCTTTTTTTTCTGGAACTATGTCTGAGAAGGAAAGACCAGATAGTGAAAATGAGAAGGATTATTTATTTCGGTAAAAAGTTTGAAAGTAATGAAAATGTGGAGACTGGAGGAAAAAACAGGAACTTCAGCTTTATTTTGCCTACTTCTTACTTTACAGTATGTTTCAAAGAGCTAATGGTTGAGGGAAAAAGGTCTAAACATCATCAAAACATTCACAGAGCATTCAGTGAGGGAAAAGAAGCTGAAACTCTAGAGAGAAGAATCCAGCACAACTCAGTTCTTCAAAGCAACAGTCTCAAAAGAAATACCCTTTCTACATCTATAGTCTGGCACCTACAAACTCAAGATAAGGCAAAAGCCATCGTGAAAATCTTGTTGTTTCCAGTACAATGAAATTTTTTTTCTCAAAGTTACAAATGCTGAAGGAGGTACCAAATTGAAAACAGAATTATTGTCAGACAACAGTGCTTCCTGCTCTGTGAGAGACACTGCTGCAGATGTCTGTGAGCAACAGTTTGAAACCTTAAGAAACCTGAGAGCTTCACAAATCAGAAGGTTTTGTTAATATGCTGCAGCTTTCAGTCTTTCCAAGCTATGATAATGATGCCCTCAGTGAATTGAGCTAGCTGTCTACATGTACCAGCACTCATGAGACATCAGCTAATTTTTTTAATCATATATATATTTGATATATAAACCTATATTTTGTGTCTAATAAATCCACACTGTGATACATACTCTTTGTTTGCATATGAGAATAGAGTTCACACACATGTATACATACATACATATATGTGTATATACAGACACATATGTGTGTGTGTATGTATATCCGCACACATATTTGCATATCCATCTACCTGTGAATGCACAAATATCTCCAGACAACACACAACAGTAAGCAGATATTACTCCTCAGGAAGGGAAGTGAGTTAGAGATGCCTATACACCACATAACCACTGATTTTACAATGGAGGCACCAAGTTGAGCAACTGCATAATGGTCTAAAATAAAGAACGAAAAAGACAGACTGTTTATATGAAGTAGTAGCAAAAGATTTCCAAAGGCAGTGTTGGTAGCAGATGGTGATCCATGGGGATCACACCACAGCAGAGACTGAGGACAGTAGTGCTCTGGTTGGCGGTGACAGCAACGTTGCATGATTCCATTGTTCTCTCGATTGCCAGAGCTCCTGCAGAGCTCCTGCAGCAGTGTGGCTGCTGGTACAGGCTCTCTGGCTCCTCCCTTGGGTTCTGGTCCCACCACCAGCGGCCAGTCCCCTTTCAAACTAGAGTGAGAGCATCTATCCCTGCTGGTCAGAAACTGTCCTGCAGGTACCCCCCAGAGCTGCTTTCCAGGGCATATTGCCATGGAGCTGCTGCGCTTATGGAACCCAACCTACATGCCTTGGAAAAGAACAACTGCTATGTCTGTGCACAGCAGCACACAGCATTGATAGCAGAGCAGGGGTACTGGACTTCTAGACTGAGGGAGGAAAGCTGTTCCTCTCCCTTTTGTCAGGCAGAGTGAGCATCAGGTGAGGAGCTGGTGGGAACCAGTAGCTAAGCTAAAAGCCAGAAGTCCACTGCATGCCTTCCCCCCTCACACTCATCAAGGAAACCTAAGGCCTTTGTGGAGATGCTCTTAACAAAGAATGCAGTCAGTGTTGCTGCAAAGCATGCAGGTAGGTGTTTTGTCAGGAAAAGTAACTGAACAGATTTTCACTGGTGACCTCAGATGCCAAAACAAATATCAGGGCCAGGGCTCCCTCCCTGAGATGTGCACTCTGTGGCGGTCCTCAAGCTTATCCTTCAACACTCATTCTATGGCAGCTGGAGGTAAAAGCAAGCTCTTGCCTCTGCTCTGGAGACAGGCTAGTCTAAGTTTCTTTAACCTAAAGCAATAATACTTGCCAGTTCTGGTGAAGGTGGCCTCACACCAGCTTTGTGGCTCCTTTCTGATACTGCTACTGTGGAGTCTTTCAGTGGCAGGGCCATGGTCCTCTCAGAGGTTGACCAAGGTCCTTGTATACTTGAAACCTACTGGCACTGCCTTCTGTCTCCCCATGATGGCTATTTGGCAGCTCGTGAGAGTGAGAGGGCTCCCACGAGCTGCCGTGTCCTCCAGAAACCTGGTTGCATAGTGAGTGCCTGTGGTTGGGGATGTGGTGTGAGCTTGTGGGTCTCCTCACATCTATATCGGACATTGTTTTGGTATGTCAAGCTTGTAGTGCTCATGATTTGTCCTCTACCAACTTTCAGTCCACGCCAATGTAAGAAACTTAGCACAAAACCCTGACTGTGCTGCCATGACAGTGTACATACAGCATCTGGAAGCAGGAAGGTGCTCACATAAGGTTAGAGACCCTAGAAATACAAAGAAGCAATTAATAGAAAATAAGGAAAGAATTTCAGAATGTGAAGTAAAATGTTTAAGCCAATGTAAGAAACTTGTCTGGTGTTACACATGTCTTGGCTCTTCCTCTCTGATATGCTAGCAGGTGCCCAATGTGCACTCTTTCCATTCAGGACAATTTTGATAAAGAGAAAATAATTGCTCTGTAGTATTTTATGAACTTTTTTATTATTTTCCACTAGAAACAAAGCCCTGTGCCTCACCTGGGGTCATATTAGGGATGGTAAACTGTAAACCTGTGAACTATGACCCAGCAGTCACAGGGAGTTTAGGTACAGGAGGCAGAAGGGGTAACTGCACTGCCCTGAGCCACCAGCACCAGCAGGAGGGCACAGCAGAGCAGGCTAGTGCACTGGCAGAAAAATACCAAGTGGAATCAAGAGGAAAGGAAACAGCACTGGTTCACCGGAGGGTTTGGAAAAGAGGGTAGTTAATTGTGGTTGGGGAACCCATCAAACTTTCATCTAATCCTGATTGTATAGGTCTCATCTCTTACTTTCTATATTCTATGCACTGGAATCTGAACTTTCTGTGTCAAGTAACACATTCTTTACAAAATGAAATAATACAGTAATTGTTCTGCTCTTAGTTGGTGGTTTTCATTTTAACACTTTGACTACCATAATAAATAAGCATAAAATGTTCGCACTCCTACTTTGCATACAGCTTGCCTTTGCCTGCCACAGCAATGGCAGCCCAAGGGTTAACTTTTTTACATTCTAAACATATGCATGCAATGAAATGTATCCTAGGGCTATGATTTATTTGATGAGCTCACAGGGATAGTGAGGCTCTTGAATTCTAGTAGTTAAGCCTTTCTGTGGGCTTGGGTGTTTAGCTGGTGAACCTTTGTATTACAAAGTATTTTATGGTTTTTTTCTGAATGAAGCAGGGCATCCCATAAAGAAATACACAGATAAGATGCTTTATTTTTTAAGTAACTTGTCTGGTCTTGCACCTTGTATCTGGGCAAAACTTCTTGACAGGCATGAGGGGTGAATTTCTGAATGCACTTTGCACTATTAGGATCATTCCAACAGGTGAATGAATATATTTATTGGAGGTTAGACCCTTATATCCTTTGTTTGATTACATTCTCCCCACAATCAATGGAATAAGAACTGTCTATCTGACATTAGCCATCAACTGATGCTAATGTTAATCAATTCTAGTTCCTAAATTAATCTGAACTTCTGGGTAATGAAGTTTACTTTTTTTGGGGACCCTCAAATGTTGCCACAGTGAAAGATGTGGTCTCTCACCAGCCCTTCAGGGTCCCACACCTGCACACAGCTCCCTGCCTCTCAGCCTGTGATTGCATCCTGATGGGAGGGCACCTGTCAGGTCAGTCTCCCTTCTGCCAAAATTCTCTCTGGTTGCCAAAGACTGTTCTCAAGCAGTTGTGAACGTGAAAAAGACTTTGCTTCAGCTTTAGCTTCACCAGCAGCTTTTAGAACTGGTGTAGCTTTAGTAGATTTAAAGCAAGACTGGAGAAAAGTTTGTGTCTTACAGTGCCGGAAGTCTGGAAATTTGCTTTGAGCTCTGGTAGACTCTTAAAGAAAATCACTGGACCTGGCAAGAGCTACCTTTGCCTAATGGGCTGTCAGTGAGCTTTAGCATCTCAAAGATATTCCTTCCTTTGGAAAAAGCTCAGCCCAACTCTGGCTCACCTATCCTTGATCATGGGATGAAAACGATCTAGTTCCCAGCAACTCTCTGTTCTGTTGCTTCTGTAAATCCTGACCACATCCCTCTGTTTGGGGGTTTTGGTGCAATGAGGAAAGGAAGAACCAAGGGTGGGCTGCAGGCTCAGGGCTGCTGTAGGAGCTAACCCTGGCTACAGCACAGAGGAAGATGTACACATGCTGGTCCCATTTGTCCAGAAATACCCCTGCATGATTGCTTGGCTGTTATGACACACGTGTAGAGCCTGTGGGTCCAGGAGACCAGGAAAGAAAAATAATAGCCTTAATTATCTGCCAGTAAAGGGCATCTAAATCCTCCCAGCAGTATTAAATAGTTGTCCTCAGTTCCAGTCACCTCTGGCTTGAAAGGTAAAGCAATGGGAGCTGTGTAGTTCTCTTTTGGTTGGGACATCCTCTGTGTCACCTTCCTGCAGGCCAAGGATTCTTGGCTTGCTGGCCAGTCACTGGGAGATATGGCCTTCATGGTTGTCCTCCGTGGGCTGCTGCATAGTTATCCCAATCACCAAGACCTGCCCCAGGAAAAGTGCTCACAAGTGTCCCAGGACCCAGTGTCCAGGATCACCATATCCAGAGAAATGGAGTTGTTGGCTGGGCAGCTGGCCATTGTCTCTGACTCAAGTCAGAGGGACATAAAAACGAGGAACAACACGCATATCCAACACCTGCAACAGACAGAACAACTGTAAAGATGAAGAAGAAAAATCATGTGACATTGAGGACTCACGAGCAAACCCAGGGGGTCCTCTGCCTCCTGGTACCTAGTTGAGGTACTGTTGGCTTCCACTCACCCAAGAATCTTAAAAAAACCCTGCCAAAATAGAAATAAGTGTTGTATATAGCAGCAAAAGCTTCCCATGTCTCTGTTCACAGGCATTGTAACCTGACATGGGCCAAAAGCTTATTTCTAAATGGAGTTATTATTGAAATGTAATCCCTCAGCCAAAATATAGCTATATGAAATCAAGGAGTTTATAAAACCCTCTCTGGTGTTGAAACACTTATCTGCAACCTTTAATTTGCCTGGTTTTAATTAAAGGCATTTTTCTATAGATTTCTAACACAGAACCTAATATTCCTCTTTTGACTTTAAAACCACCATCTAGAAGTTATTTTCTGTGGGTCTGGAAAAAATCACTTGTTCAAGAACACACAGCACATGAATCCTATCAACTTTTACTTAATTTGAAGAATATGTTACAGTTGTTTTTCAGAATGGATTCAACAGTGCTAATATGTTTGAAACACGCGGAAACTCTGCTCTAGTTTCCCTCTCATTATTTGGAATTGCACAAATTTGTTTTGAGGTCCTGTTTGTAACATGGTGTTCTTTGGAAATACATATTTTTAAAGATAAATACTTCAAATGCTTATAAGAGGGTTATGTTTCCTTGATATCCATCCCTCGTTGAGGAAAGTAACTTACAAAAACAGGAGACTGGCTGTTCACAAGCTGTTGTCAATTCACAGACAGTGAGTAATTTGGGAAAAAAATTCTCTCTATTTTCATTTATGGTAGTTTTAGATTCTACTTTTAACTAAAGTTGCTGGAGTTATTTTCCAGACAGGAAATGGGTTTTCTGAATCAATGGCCTTCAGTGTTACTCTATTTCACAAAATGTGGCACGCCATCAAAAACATCTACAAATTTACGCCAAAATATATTCCAATTTACACATTAAAGGAAAATTGTAAAAGGGAAGGAATATAGTTATTACTTTTGTGAAGAGATCTGCAGTTAGAAAACTAATTTTTTTGTTTCTTTTTTCCAAGAATTTCATGTAAGTCAGATCTAGAATATTCCTGGAAAGCAGAACCAAGCAATGTATCACAAGTACCTTAACCCACCTAGGTGTGCCTTGAATGGCACCTCCTTTTTCAAGAATTGCCATTTTGAGAAGAAAGAAGTTCTGAGAAAGCAAGTAAGCCCATGAGTAACTAAAAGTTAATCAACACCTGGAAACAATTATATGCTTGATGGAGATTATCCATCACGTTTCTTTTCGCCCAGTGAAAACACCCTCACATACCATTTCAGTGGCTGAATCCCACGGTGGAAAGGTTATAAATTACATTATGTATTAAAAGATTCACCTAAAAACCTTGTGATAAACACTGCTGTGTTATTTCCAAAAATCAAGTAAAACCTATAAAGACTCTGAATCAATCCCGAATCTGGTTTTAAGTTTGCATTACCTGCCACCTCAATCTTCTTGTCATGTCTGAAAACTTCTTTGTATGGCTGGAAATTCAAGGGAATGCTGAAGATTTTACTGTTGATATTGGAGAGAACAGTATGCTCTCTTCATGTGAAAGCCTATGAA
This sequence comes from Calyptomena viridis, assembly GCA_013390005.1. NCBI lineage: Eukaryota > Metazoa > Chordata > Aves > Passeriformes > Eurylaimidae > Calyptomena > Calyptomena viridis. Next base: position 154,030 of record WEIV01015525.1, read on the forward strand.
TTTGAGAAATACCTTTATATCTTAAAAGAGAAATGGAGGAGGGAGTAATGTAAAATAATGATATGAATAATGAACCATGATATCATTTTGCTATGCTCAGAGGGCTAGATTTTTAGAAAAGAATTTATACTTTAATTGGTCTGATTTAAAATAAATCAGTAAGAGGAAAAAAAATCATCTACTTCTTCCAGCAAAATGGAATGGTTTATCATATGTGTACCAGACGGTGCAATATGTTCTCACCTTCATTAACCACAGGAGACTTTCTTTGAAAAGTACTTATATATGTAGTTTGGGGGGGTTTTTTTTGTTTAATTGGTGTGAGCACAAGAGGTATGCATAAATGCAGAGAAGCATTTATTCCTTTCACTCTTTTTTAAAGACTATTTGTGCTATTGGTCTATGTCTATTATTTGTTTCTAATTCCTGACAAAGTGAATATAATGATAGCTCTTCTGGCATCCAGAATTTATATTCAGCTGCATTACAGTTTAAAATTTTAAAGCCACCCCTCTCTCTGTACCAGACACATTAGCTGTCACAGTAAGCATTAAGAAAACAGATGGGTTAAAAACAAAAACAAAAAAGGGAGAAAGGGGTGCAGTCCTGTCATGGTGTGTGAGAGAGCTAGGACCACCTCACCTTATCCCCTTCCCAATGCACAGTTGCCAGGCCGAGTGCCCTGATGCTCAAGAATTTGCAGCACTTTACTCACCCTGAAGAATAAGAAATATGCTCTAGACACCTACGGAGAGAGTGATCTTCTCCATTGAAATCACTGAATTCCCACTGCCTTCAAGGTAAATGGGCCCTCCATCCAGAGAATATCAGATTTGGTCAGAACTCACAGCTTCCAACCTCTCTCTGTAGATCTTCAAGGGACACACTGGATTTCTTATAAATGTGCCTCAGTGCTATATATACATCTCTGAAAACTCTTTACATCCCCTCTTTTTGTGGTTGCTTGGGAAAAAAAAGACTGGGGAATCTACTGGCGACTGTTGGAAAACCACCTTTGCCATGGTACAAAGTGTCAATTGACATAGCTAGGCTAGATACTTCAAGATCATACATCCTGTCCAGCAGTGTAGTATCAACAAGTCCCTGCTCCAGACATGCCTGGTAACAACAGGCTGGTTTTGTCAGATAGATTCCATTGTTAGAAACATGGTGATGCAGGCCTCTCAGTGCTGGCTGATGGCAAGGCTCACAGCTTCATCGTGGGGCTTCTTCCTGCTCACAGAGGCTCCGCACCACAGCTAAACAGCATGAAAGTAGTAAGGCATGATCACCAAAAAAAGCATCTAGTGTTAGATATTAACACTATAGTGTTAGATATATATATATATATATAACATATAGTGTTAGATATTAACCATAGAGCCATGAAATTATTCCCATCTGTTATCAATGTGTAATTGATTGTCAGAGCATGTGGCAATTTAAAAACTATGTAAGAGCTAATTACAGATAGTGATAACATCCTTTGTAAGGGAGGAGACCATTTCTCACCTCAAACCTGGGACCTGGTGATAAGGTGAGGTGTTCCTTGTTTGCTCTTTAGATTTGGGAAGAAATGGGAGGAAGGGCAGTTTCCCAGCTTAGAAATTTGCTACGTGGTGACAGACAGCAAGGGAGAGGCAAAGGGAAGAAAGGGGGTTCTTTCTCTTTCCTGCATCTTTAGCAATTTTGATGTCATTTGTGATCCATTTTTGCCTGTGACTGTCAAGAGAAAACAGGACAAATAAATCAGCAGAACCCTGTGAACTGTCTCTCCAGTTCTGGATGTTCTTGACACCTCAGCTGGAGACTTATCTTGCTGCTCCATGTCACAAATATTCTTCATGTGCGTGGGACCAATAAGCCACAAAACTGCAGGGATTTCTTCAAAATATCAATTACAAGAAGAGACATCAAACAAAGTTCAAAGTTCATTTCCAAAAGTACAGTCCTAATGAAATCCTTCTGCAGAGATTCATGATATTTATTAGCTGCTATTTTCCAATGTATTTTGGAGGGTAACTAAGTGGCTAGCCTGCCACACGCCCCATTTTTTTGGGAAGGTGATGTACCTTGGAAGCCCTGAGCATTCCTGAAGACCAAAGCAGAAAGTAAACTCAGCAATCAGAGCCCTGCCCTCAGCTTAACTGAACTGACAGAAACAAGCTGGGGTTGAAAAGGCCAGAAATGTCTGAAGCTCCGAGAGGGAGTGTGGGGAGTGTCGGCAGCACAGTGTTCCCCTGCAGCCCCTGGAGCCCCTGGCCAGGGAGCTGTGCCAACTCAGTGGGAGTGAACAAAAGGGAAATGGGATCCAGGGAGCAGACAATTTCCACAACATGTTCCCTGCCTAAACTGGTGGATGATAACTGTGCCAGAAAATAAAAATAATAAAAAGACATCTTTGATTTCTGTTGTTTTGGAGTTTATTCCTATAATGGAGCCAATGGGAGGAAAACATGTGCTAATGAACGCACAGTTTCAATAGGGATTTACTTGTTGTGAAGGGCTCAAAAATTGTTGTGAAAGCCCCATGGGTCCCCAGTCCTGAGAGATGTGGACCAGATGCTAGAGTGTCTTCCCGGGAAACCTAGTCATTTCTACAGACAACCAGCTGGGATAGCAGGGAGCAGGGGCTTACCAGGCTAGCATGGCAGAGTGAATATTTTTCCATTTTAAAACACTTTCCTAACCCAAATGAGTTTTACAGAGAAATGTTTCTGCAACTTCTGTACATTATTCTAAATGTCAGAAATGTGATCCAAATGTTGTGGTGCTAATTGCCTGTAACCTGTAAGGGAAATGAGCTTTCTCATTTAAATGTGATTTCTCTGGGCTAACATCATGGCCTTTCAAGTAACAGGAAAATAAGTACCCCTCACAAGAGTGTGACTTCTCAAATTATATTTAGTCATCTCCCTGCCACAGCACCCATGAGGGATGTGTCTACTCGGGAGTGGATCTGGATGACTTTAGGGGTTTGGGAGGGTTTTTTTAGGATTTCACATTCACAATATGTATTTCAACTGGGAAGAAAAAACAGTCTCCCTACTATACCAGAATGAAGTCCCAAGTGTGTTTCTTTGCCTAAGTTATTAACCCCTAGTAATGAAGGTTTGAAATTGAGATATTAACTGCTGGAGGGGCAAATGAAGTTGCTTTAATAAGGCTAATTATTCTGAACCTGCATTGGGGCTGGATGTGACTGCAAGTTGCTGGCAGCTGGGCTCAGGGCCCAGATCCCCGGCTCCTGGAAGCTTATCAGTGTCAGACAGCAGCTTCTGCAGCAGGGCTCTCTCCAGGACCTCAAAAAGGTGTTTGTCCAAAGGCAAAGCTATCATAGACAGAAGAGACACAAGCACAGCCATGCATCCTCAGACCTGCTGAGGCTTAGATGGGAGCTTTGATGGGAGGATGCTGAAGGCCAGCATGGAAGTGGCACGGCAGCATTTGGTCCATGCACTGCAGCTGTTGTCTTAGCCAAGCATTATCAGCCTGATTTACATATTAATTGTAGGACCGTGTTTAGACTTTTTTTTTTTCCTAAAGCTCAGAAATACTTCAATCCTTGAATTGTCAGTTTCAAGATACAGGGAGAGAAATAGGAAGGAAAAAAGAAGCTAAGGCTTTTCATTTCAATTTTTGGATTGACTGACATGTTAAGAAGATTGAGAGTTCCTCTAACAAAAGCATCTGCGTAAGACTTAGACCCTTTCTCTGATCCTCTTGTGCTCTTCTCCTTTTTACCAACTGACAGGTTAATCCAAGCATAAACAATTGCATTATCATCCTGAAAATTATTTTCCATACAGTCTATATTCTTCTTTAAAGAGTCTCACAGAAAGTGAATCCATAAGAAGTCTTTGAATAATGAAAACAGTTTAATTACTGAGCCACCTCCAGAAAATAGACTCAAATGGCCTAATTACTAATACACAGTATGGAGGAAAAGCAGAGGTGTGGTGCAGTCTATTGATGGATCAATTAGCGCACAAGGCAGAGGATTGTGTCATCATTGCTGTTACCATCAAAACAGAATCCTGTTTTGCATGTGTCTGTAATATCACACGAACGATCTGTTTTCTTTCCATTTGTATAGCACCTCCTTCAAAGGTAATATCTTGAAACACTTTGAAAACATTGAATGAAACCATCTCTGTCTCTGTTTTATCCTCCACAGGTTAGGAAGGTGTAAATGACAATCTGGTGCATCTGCTACATAAAAGTAAATAATTTCTAGAGTAGCTGGTTTCTTCATACTACACTGATAATTCCCAGCACTTTTACGAAGTAATGGAAAAAACTGCTGACAGTGAAGAAGCTGTCTCTGTAGGTACAAACTAGCAAAGGGCTTTTGCCTTCACAGCATAAGAGGAGGACCCTCCAGGTGTCTACTTATCTTCAGGACTTTAGCAAGGCACTGGGAACTTGTGGTGCAGTGCGAATCTCTCCACAGCTTTTATCACTATAATGCACATTGCATTCTGGGGGAAAAGGTTAGACATGTGAATTCTTTCACTCCAGAATATAATATATTGAATTACAGCAAGCAGTTCATGCTGTTGCAATTAAGAGAAGTAGCTTCTGGTAGCCTCTCATTTTAGGTGTGGATTAAGCACCTATAAAGTTTCTGAGGGGGCTCCTAGAAAAAAGCATATTGCTAAAATTTAAAATTAACTGGTTGTAGTTCAAATAAGAGAGACAAAATGTCACATTTTTGTAAGAAATTTGACAAAATTAACTTCTTTTTAAATATTGAAATTTCACCACTTACCAACTTTTTATATGCTAAAGCATGGAACGTGAAGGAGCAGAGGCAAGCTCTGCAACAGGGCTGCAGCTTTTCCTCTCAACAGCTAGCCTTAACTAGTGCGTTTGATAAGTGCAGGTCTGCTACATCATTCACATAAACCTTTTCCGTTGAAATTGTAGGTTTCTGGGATTTCTTAGGCACCCTAATGCCCCAGCACTGGAGAAGTCCATCCTAGAGTAACACTGTGATGGGGCCATTCCAAGGGACCTGCCACTTTTCCTTCCACATACACACTTATCAATGCAGGAGAAGGCTTGGTTCCTGGTACAGTGTCTATGAAGGGGAACCATTTTATCACACTCAAATGCACTATTTTCAAGGGGCCATACTTGTCTACAGGAGTCAACTTTTGAAAAGGTGACCGTTCCTGATTTTGCTCTTTGCTCTCCTAACAGGACTGCTGCATCTAATCAGATACTCTGATATTTCTTTTGTTCTCCGATCAGTTTGCTTTTCATATTTCCACTCTTTTTCTGCTGATACGTAACATGGAGTAATGTGTCTTGTACACAATTATTGTTTTACTCCTTCAGGTTTCATCTGATACGCATTTTAGCTGAGAAAGCTCCTGCTTTCCAAGTTTCTTACTTAGAGGAAAAAAATAAACCTCTGTTTGCAGCATGACTGTCAGGCAAGTTATCCATTTCTGAAAATTTAAATAGATATGGAAATCAACATTATATAAGGACACTTTACTCTTGGAAGGATTTTAGACCACTAGCAGTCATTTAGCTGTTTCCACTACTGTCTCTTTGTAATAATCTTTTGTGCTTTTGAAGTTAAATATCAGACAAAAAGCTATTTATGGAGTCCAAGATATTTAATGTGACTAAGAAGTCTGGGCAGTCCTGTCCATGGGACTCCTCTAGTTTGGAAGCAATACAGATTGGAAAGCTAGACTCTTTGTAATTGTCTCAAAATGAGTACAAGTTGGGCAAACTTAAAACACTCAAAATCAGACATTTCTTGTGAAAAGCTAGGTCTAGCATTTTATATTCTTCTGAAAAGGCTTAGGCAGGAATCACCATGTCTCAAGATGTCGGAATAAACACGGCATCAGGTTTCACTCACTGTACAAGCAAGACTTCCAGGAAGCAGCCTGGTCCCGAAGATGTGGACAGAAACCACCTTCTCTTCCTGAAGGGACAGTCTAAAACATTTGTTTGTGGAAGGGAAGGCTGCTTCCCTGGGTGCTTTTAGAGGTGGAATAAATTATTGCAATGGAATATAGTTTCTAATTCCCATTAAAATTACTGTATTAAATTTTAAGAGTAACCTAAAGAAGACTGATACTTTTCATTGTACCCAGAGAAAGTGAGCTATCTTAGGCTTTGAGGGTACCTGCTATCAATTATAATCTTCCAGTGGCAAATTGTTTACTGTTGGACTGTCTCTATATGGTGGGTGCAGTGTGGTAAAAGATACCTCACTCCTGTTGGACTGGCTCCCTGCCCAGCCTCCTCCTCCTCCCACCATCCATGTGCCTGGTCACATCTCCTTATAGGAATACTGCATATACTAAACCATTTAGGGGAACCATATGTCTTGAAAATGCAGTGGGTTTGCAAAATGAGATGGTCTCTAGACAGAGTTTAGCTTTATTTAGAAATGCTTGAAGCACAGTGATGCTTCTACAAATTTTACTGAGAAACTACTGACCAGAGTGGGAATTGGACCTAAGGAAAGATGATGTGAACACTCCTTGACTGTATATCCAGACAGGGAGTGAGAGCTGAAGTTACTTGACCTTGTCTAAATAGGCCTTCCAACCATACAATGAAGTGCACACTTCATGTCACATTTTATTTCTGTGCTGTGATAGTTGTCCCTAAGTACTATTTCTTTTCTTGTCTTTTCTCGTGTTACAGTCACGTAATAAGACATCATTAATTTAACACATTGACACTTCCCTGAATAATTTTTTTGAAAACTCAGATATATTTATTTTCTGTGAAAGGAAAAAACATTGCTCACCCTATATGTATGCCCAAGAGACATTCAGTAAGTCTATTTATAGGCTTCCAGCACTGTGGGCCATAGCTGCCCACAGCCATTTGTGGTCAAGGCTCACTGAAGGTGTCCGGAAGACACAAGTCCTGAGATGAATTCACTTTTGGCATCTCAATTCTGGTTTTTAGTAGACATGATTGGGTACCACTCTAGCCACAGAAACACTATCCTTCAGGAAGAAGAAAGCAAATCACTAAATAATTTCTTCATTGTAGAAGAGCAGGTATAAAAATCAAACTGTGGTTCAGCAGAGAAGTACATCTATTCTTTGAAACTCTTTCTTCTGCATCATAAATGCTGCAACTGTAAGGCAAACCCCAACATTCAGGAATAACACCACCCACATTAATCCATCCAGAAATGCTAATGGATTATCTGTATCAAGCACACCTCACCTTAGACCAAGTATTGTTGCTCCACACCACACTAATTTGAACTGTACTGGAAGTCATTTGTCCTCCCACAGCTGGTATAAAGCCAATATATACTCCAAATGGATAATTCCGTATGGTGTGTTCTGGAGAATTTGACAGAAATGTGATCATATCCCTTTTCTTGAGCCAGATCAAGTTTGTATTTCTGGAAGATCAGTCAGCACATGGGCCTCCAGCTAATGGCTATAGAGCCACAGTGTGAGCATGAAGAGCACACAGGTTCCTGTGACTGAGGCCACTGAGGCTTGAACAGCATCCAATAAGCTCTTAAAACTTCCAAGCCCTCAAATCAGCTACTTTTGGTTTCCTTACAGTTTATTCTCTGCCACGTTTAGGCTCATCTCAATCAAACAGGATCTCAATGCCACCCTATACCATGTTGCTCTCCTCCAAACATTCTTCTTTGTTGCAGAGAATTTGCAACGCCCTGTACTATTTGAACTGATACTCTCAGTTCTCTCAATCATGGTGTTTGTTTATAGCAGGGGAATGTTCATCTTTAACAGGAGAAGGATAAAACTCAGATCTGATTTATTCAAAATTGGAATGCCAACACCCCCCTGAACATGCCATTTAATGGTTTTCAGCAGTAGCTCCTGTGGTCTCAGCTGTGTAGATGTGCTTAGCAAGGCTACAGCTCTGATATCCTGGTTTGGCCTAGGAAGGTATTCTAAATGAACAAAGCTGAACAAATATGAAATTATAGTTTTATGTCCAGCTTGATTGCAGTTGTTATCAACTAACAAACTGTACAGTCTTCATTATTTCAGGAAAGCAATAACGTTTATCTCCTTGTGCCTAGTCTTGAAACTTCTCACAGATGTTGACTTCAAAAATGTAGACAGGTATAACTAATTGCATTGATGCCATTTAGGTTTCTATATTTAATACTTTCTCATTGAAATATTTTAAAATATGTCGATTTTGCTCAAAGGCAGAAGGTTTGCGGAACATTCCCTTTTCTTTCTCTGAGTTTTCCTTTTGAGTTATACTTTCAGAGTAAAATACCATATGGCAGACATACACACACTTCTTAGCAGAGTAATGAAGTCCCACAGAAATTACATACCTTTTCCCTCAGGGAATAGTTCTGCCTGTACTTCACATAGCCAGTTTTATACAGCTATTTCCCTGTCAGACAACTTACAAATTTTACTTTAAGGGAAGAATTCCTCTGACGCTTATACTGGAGTAAACCTAGAGCAATTTTCTTGAAGACTGAAGTTACTGAAGATTTATGACTGCATAACAAAGCTCTGAGTGTGATCTATATATTGTTAGTTGGTGCTTGTAATATGAGATCTGAAAAACACAGCTACCAAAATGTCACTTAACCTGAACTTATTATCCATGTGTACAGCATCAGCACTTGCAACATCAGCAAATAAGAACAGCATTAAAGGACAAATATGTTAGACATAGTTTTTCTAAGTCTAAACCCACTGCATGGCTGAAGTACTGGGGATAAATTCTGAGATCTTCAGCCACTATTGGATCTTTACTGGGCAAACATCACTACTGAGGTAAATACAGGTTTTCATATAGCAAGGCATGAAGCAAGAATTTAAAAACTTTTTCCTTTTGAGAGCATTTAATTTCTAAAATTATCATAAATCATTCTAACTTAGGCAATCTTCTGTAATGTTACTTTATTTTTCAAAGAATAAACAAAATTACCATTTTGTTTTTCTGCATAGAGGATGCTTTTTTAATTCTAGATGTAGGAGACATGTAAGACATGAATGCAAGCTAAATTTCAACTATAATAGACTCTGCATGTTGCCACTTCAATGACCTTTTAATCCCTTGGAGTTTAACCATTTCCTAATGTCTCCTAACAGGCATTTTCTTGTTGGGAAAGCCCTTTCTAACTGATAACATCTAAACAAGCTCATACCTTAATTAGAAAAATTTTCCCATAAATATTTATGTTGCTGTGATTAGGCCATTTACTGAATCCAGCTACCCATTATGAGTTAAATAGAGATCCTTGTTTTGAGAAGCCTGGGGCATGACATAGTTTATACTAGGGGACTTTGGGTTGTAATTCATCTAATCAAGTGTCTGACCCCTTGCCTCCAAAGTAGCCAGTAGTCAGTAGAGAAAAATAACCTTCTGCTGAGCATAGTATCCTTCAGCCTGCATTTTTGTATGTTAGAAATAAATTGGATACATATCTAAGCAATCACTTAACTATAGAATAGCTTCATGCAGTCCTCTTTTTTTTTGCCTCAACATCCAACATGAAAAATCTGAAAGAGAAAGGGGGCAACCTCTCTTTTCCAGAAGGAAATAAAAAAAGTTACGGGAGTACTGAAGGAGGACTACAACCCAAAGCATATTGCTCCTGCCTAATGAGACTCCCATGCCTCATTAGCACCGGGGGGCACCATGATGATTGCAGGTTGCTGCCGGGCAGCCTGCCATGCCTGGAGTTAGGTAGCTGGTGTGATATCTCCTGTTAAGAAAGTGATGAGAGATCTAGGCAACCTGTTCTCAGGGACTGCTCTTTGGCTCCTGAGGAAGCACTGATATGGGGCAGCACATATTTGCCTAATTTCACAGAGTTACAGAATATTCTGAGTTAGAAGGGACCCACAAGGATCATCAAGTCCAACTCTTAAGTGAACGGCCTGCATGGAAATCAAACCCATGCCATTGAGTGCTTGGACTGAATCAGACTTTGGGTAACCTCTGTATGTCTGTACAAGAAAATTAGCTATGCCTGGGAGCAGGCACCCAACTATTACACTGCTGAACAGCTAATACCCCTCCCCAGCACATTTTTGGCTGTCTCACTCTGTCATGCATTTCTGAGACACAGTCCTGGCAACAAAATTTTCTAAGGCTAGTTCCTGGGAAGAGGCTTGCACGTGGTCCTCCCAGTTTGGTGGCTAAGGAGGTTTATAAAACAGACACGGCTGCTCCTGGCCAGCTGGCTCACATGCACAAGAGCACTGCTGGGCATGTTTCATTTACTAGCACTGATGTAATTCCTGACATCTAATGTGCTAACTCCATGTCTAAGTAAAGATCCAAGATTCCTTCAAGAATTCCAATTCCTTCAGCATCAAATGGAAGAAAATGTTGGTTTTGAAGAGATTTTAAAATAAATTTTCACTTTATTCATCCGAAATGTTGTTCCTTTCAGGGAGAGCTGCCTTCATTAATTCCAGACATCTGAGCCTATCTTGGAGTAACATGTTTAAAATGACACAACTCTTCATTTTTCTGCTTCCTATGACTTATGCTACCTCATTTATACAGATGCAATTCCAGCACTAGTTCATCCATACTTCAAAGTAAAAAGCATTTTCCTAGCTCTTCCAGCTGCAGATTTCTGTCCTTCCATTTTTTCCCCTCCCTGGGATTCAATTAATTCACATGAAAAGCCTCCTTTTCATGAAAAGACTTTCAATAATCTTTTTGGATTTAACTAAATGTTGCCTAGTTACTGAAATCCATTACTATTATTTTTTTATCTACTTTTTTAATTTTCTTAAAATTACATTCAGCTTATTGATTGATCTGGGCACTTTACCACAGTGAATTTGCTTTGAAACAGTTAGCAAATAAGGAAGTCTGGAAATAGAAGAGATTATAAGCAAATGCTCTCTTAATGTGTTATCTATTGCTATTTATCTGCTTCAGGGTTACTCTATTTCTTCACTTTATATATATAAAAAAAAAGGCAAAAAATCATGCCAGCTATGGTATTTTCTGTGGCTTCACTGTTTATTTCTGTACTGTAAATAGAGTCAAATTTAAGTTAAATATTCTTGAAAGACAATGTACTTACATTTTAGTACTATAATTTATTGTCTTGTTTTAGATAACAATTTTTGATGTAAATATGACTAATGTTTTTGTTGGTGTCAGCTCTAGACTTCCTAAATTTGTTTCATGATCACCATATCATGACACTGACCTTGAAATAATAAGATTAGAAAAACAATCATTTGAAGTCTTCTTATGTCTAGTCTGGTTTCTGAAACATGAGGGGTCACATTTTTGAGATTTTTCTTTCCAACCACACCAGGAATTTTCTCCAACAAAAGATGAAAACAAGTCTTAAACACTCTGCTGATTGAAAAGAAGTACCACAAACTGTTTCTTGAAGAGCAACAAAAGCAATCATCAGAGTCACAAGGAAGTTGGCTGCATTGATTTTCTCAAGTTGTGAGCCTTACTGCAGGCTGGCAAATCATGAGCATGTACCAATTGAAGTTTTCTTAATATACAGAGATACTGAGCACCAAAAGCTGTCCTCGACAACAGTTACCCAATGCATCTAAAAATGAAGCTATTTTATGTAAATAAGCTGGGCACCAGAACCCTTGTGTGAAGGCCTTCTAGGATGGTAGAAGTGTTGTGAATAATCTCTCTTTTAAAACAGGACTGCGGATGAGGTGAATAAAAGTTACACGATTTCTTTCTTTTCTATGCTTTTTGGTTGCACTGTACTTGGTATTGATTATTAATAGCTAAATAGGTTTCAAAACTTCTTCTCATTTCAAATAATGCTTCCTGTTCCTAATGGGATTTCACAAATTTGTTCTTTCCTTTCCAGAAAAGTTCTGAGTTCTGATGTGGATAAATAAAATTCCTGCTTGAATTCACACTATTTTGTTATTTTAAATTCTCTCCCAAACACTGTTTCTTTCTACTTAGCTAAACTCATCTGTCATGCCACAGTTGACTGCAAGAAATGCTTGGAATTGCGAATTACAAAGAGGATTTTATTGCCTTTTACCATGTAGGCTAATTGTTCAATTATTTTTGATACCAGTTGAGGTAATGAAAAGAAACTTCCAATAACAATTTTCAGGAACAAGACATTTTGCTGAAATGACCAGAAACTATTTCTCTGGCTGAAAAAATGAGAGAAACTCAGTATACTTAAGCTAAGTTGAGTGTATACTGGGGTCAAAGAGCAGAGCCAGATGAAGAGAAAATACATAAAAAGATCAGTTTCAGTGGAAAACTGTGGGAATGTGAGCAGAGGCTCCTGCAGTCAATTTGGCAAAAGAGAGTGTGGAGGTTTGCCCGAACCTCATCTTAATTGTGGTAGTGCCTGGAGCTAGTTGAAATCAACTACAAAATCTTAGAGAAACTGGTCCTTCAAAATTCAAGCATTTCAACCCTTCCAGTCAGGCCAGAAAAACACTGTTAAGATTATCAAACTTCCATGTAATATTTTAGCTCTTCTATATACATCAATAGGTTGAAGCACTGAGAACCACAAAAAATATCTTCCATGCAGCTTAAAGTCTTTCAAGGCTGTTGTTTTTCAACTGAAAAATGCTTTAGTTCAGACTCATAGCCTGTGATTCAAGGTATAATCAGAGCTTGGGTTATGTCTGATTTTATCCAGCATCACCTTGTACTGAAATTATCTCCTGATGTTTTATTACGGGCAACCTCCCTGATTGAGGGCAAATGTATTTGCAATGAAACCCAGTGCCACCATCCTTGAAGAACCCTGGTTATGAGCTCAAGGGTCTCCACAACGTCCCAGACAGGGCCAACTCACCAGCTGGGCAGTAAGTATTGTAGCCTAGTTCAGATTCTATGTAACCCCAGCAGGAGATTGGTTTACAAGGACTTGGTGTCTTCTGAATTGGATGGTCACACAGATGGAAAGCAATCATAAAGGACACAAATCTTATCTTTGAAAGCCCAGTATCTCTGTCCTTTAAGACTCTTTAACTGGCCATGGCCTAACCAGGTGTTCTATTCTATAAACCTCCATATTGGTCACACACTAACCAAGAGGCAGATCCTCAGTTCCTCCAGATATAAGAGGGCCAACTTCCTTTTAGCCATCTGTCCATATCATGTGTCATCTTATCTGTGAAGCAGAAAAAGGGAATGTCATCAGCAAGTTCAGCACATTGTTGAAAACACTGAATCATCTCCCATGACATTTCACATATTCATGTCTTTGAAACATCACTGAATTTAAAAGTTCCAACTATCCCAAACTCCTATGGTACCAAAGCACTGCAACAGATCACATCTGTTAATCACCTGGGATTCTGACATTTTAAAAGCAAATTATTCATCCTTTCCATACATAACTCTGAAGGGAATATCTCACCTGACCATTTGAGACTACATGTACACAGGGTTACTCTCAAAAGGTTTGTATGATGATGCTTAGCAACAAGGACTCATTTTCACTTTTTTTTTTCCTTTTTTTCTGGTAATAACTGTGAGTTATCCCCCCAGAGGGACTGGCTCCTTTTCAATGCTGCAACTATAAAAGGAATGAAACAGGTGCAGAGGACCATACTCCAGATTTGGGAGTGAAAGCCATGAAGGCTAACAGCAGGAAATGAAAGGCAGTATTCCTGCTGTATATTTTTTGGTTGCCAAGGCTGACATGAGAGTGTCATTACTTGGAAAAGGAGTTGAGATTTGACACTTGTAAGGTCCTTGCCCTGTTTTATTTTCATTTGTGACATACAGAGAAGAGGTCAGAGTACTTTTCCTTGCAATTTCTTTTACAGTCATCTATGGACCGATGTTCAGCCTACTTTTTGTCAACAAGCGACATTCTTTTCCGACTTCTATTGTGCTGAAGACCTCTGTGGATCATCATGAATGCTTTACTGCTGACATTTCTGGTTGATCTGCCTTAACTTTCCACAGTTGTTGCCCGATAAAAATAATGGAAATAGTGCATCAGGCAAATTGTGTAGACATCATGAATTCATTTTTCTTCTCTCACTGTTTAGGGCTGTTTATCCACCTGGCCTACTACAGGTGAGGAATCCTCACTAGCTATCTCAGCCATGGCCAGGATCTCCTCCTCTGTCAGCTGAGCTTTTACTTGAGAGCAGAGGAGCAGGCATTCAGCCACTCTCAAGGAGAACCTGAACTGACCTGCTGCAGTCTGACTGCCACACCAGGACCTTCTTGTCCAGCACATATCCTACACAGCACTTTCAACAGGGGGAGCAGATGGAGGAAGAACAGGAAATGGAGCCTCACTGAAGCTGCTGTGTCACCATTCTCTGTGTGACTCTCTCACTTTCCTATGAGACTTGGAAGGAGCAAACCTGGAGCGACAACTGGCAGAGTTTTCTCCACTTGTCACAGCCAGCAGAGGTTCATGAGGAGAAAGTCTTGCATGACAAACTTAGTTTCATTTTCTGACAAAGTTACCCACATAGTTGACCAAGGGAAGCCAACTGATATAATCTTTTTGGATTTAACTAAAGCTTTTGATACTATCTCTTACGGTATTCTTCTGGACAAAGTGTGCAGCACAGCTGGTAGTCAGTAGTGGGGTTATGCAGGGCTTTATTTTAGGGCCAGTTTTCCTCAATGTCTTCATAAGCAACTTGGATACAGGACTTAAAGACATACCAAGTAAGTTTGCCAGTTATACTAAATTTTAAGGAGTTTTGGACTCCCCCAAGGGCAGCCTTCATACCAACCATATGGAATTTAACTAGGGCAAATGCCTTGTTCTCCACTTGGGAAGAGACAACCCTGGATGTACATACAGACCAGGGAACAAAACCCTGGAGAGCAGCACTACAGAAAGGGTCTGGGGAATGAGACACTGGAAAGGGACCTGGCCAATTGCAAGTTGAATATGAGTCAGCAGTGCCCTGACAGCCAGGAAGGCCAACCATGTCCTGGGGGGCATCAGGCAAAGCATCACCAGCTGGTCAAGAGAGGGGATTGTCCTGCTCTGCACTGGTGCAACCTCAACTTGAATATTGTGGCAGTTTGGGGCAGTGCAATATAAGAAAGATATTAAGCTATTAGAGTGTCCAAAGGATGGCATGAAGGAGGTGAAGGATCTTGAGGGAAAGCCATAGAATGACCAGCTGAGGTCATTTGGCTTGT
>WEIV01015527.1:327-19381 GCA_013390005.1 Calyptomena viridis
CAAGAACCTTTTCCTGCTGCCAGTAACTTAAAAAGTCATGTCATTCAAATAGTTTAAATCTGTCCTGAGAAATCAGAGTCAAATCACATGCCTGACGGGAGCTGTTAAGGCTGCACAAAATAGGATTTTTTCATTCCCTCCAACTGAAAAAAAATTACCAGGAAATTACATTAAGACCATTGAGAGATTATAATTTATTTTATAAAAGTTAAACACTTACAAGATAGGGAATACTAAAATTAGGTGGTCCATATGACTTCAAATCTGCTTTCTACTTAAGTGTAACATAAACTGTCTTTAATTATATTATTACTTTTCTCCACACAAGCCCTGCATCTTGAGCACCTCAACTCAAAGAAAGAGGCAGCTATTCCAAGAATACCTTTTCATCTCTCCATTTCAGTTTCTGCCCCTGATGTGTTTTCAGCAAGGAATGCTGAATTACTTTAACATCTATTGCCAGAGTATATGCATGTCTCAGAATTACTAAGGGTGTTTTCCACAGGGAGATGGACAATACCATTTTTCCCATTTTATGGGCAGCAGAGTCTGTTAATAGGTCTGGGTAATAAGTTAAAGCCTCTTGTCTCGTGGCCACATGCTCCAGCTTCCAGATCTGTATATGTAATTACTGCTTGGTCGACTAAATCCACCACTGTAAGAACTTAGGGAAGTCTGTTTTTTGGGCGCTGTATGTTCCATGCTGAGCAGTCAGATTTGTGATTGAGTTTTCTTGCATATTATTTTTTCTCATGTTTTAGCCATGTCTTTTATCTCCTTGCATTAACAAGTGTTATTATTAGCTTTCAACTGTTAGAGCTACTAAGGCAAGGAAAAATGCCTTGCACATAACTTAACTAATACTGTGCCTTAGTTTATTTCCAGAAAACAGTCCATGCTGTGTTCTAGAAAAAGGGGGATGAGGGCAAAAACCCATACAGAAAAAAAAATATTGCATGATCAGGGAGCTAAAGAAATCACGTATGTGCCAGACAACACCAACAAAGTACAGCTTGAATGAGTTGCTTAAAATTCCAGCATTTTCTAAAAATGTTTGCATGTGAGACTGCAATGGTCTTATGGGAGCCTGTTATGTACTCAAAGTCCTAAATGTTCTTTAGTTAAAGCAGTTTTAAAGGTAAGTTTTTTATAGTAAAGAAGCACAAAATAACATAATCTTATTGTTTCCTATCTTCTTCTGACTTCTCTTATCTCACTCTCTCAAAATGGCAGTCCATCCACAGAAGATATTCTTTTTCTACCTTGGATCCTGTTCACATAACTGAAATTTCTATTACGGTTTCAACTCTGAATTTGCAAAGAAAGAACAGGATGCGAAAGTTGCAATAAGAGAAGCAATTTATGTGCCATGAATATTAGCTTTTCTACACTGTTGCAGTGAGTGTGATAAGAAGTAGGCACCCATGTACTGTATGCACAGAATGAAACTTTTCCTTAGCAAACAGAAACTGAAATGTTTGCCCAAAGGATCAAAGATTCACACTGCAAAAGACTAATATTAGAGAGCAAGATAACCAATTAGTGTTTCCAGGCCATGTGCAGAACTGAGTATTATATTTAACCCAGGTACAAATTTCATCCTTTGCCCCCTATAAACTCCCACAGCAACACGGACTCTGAATGTAGGAGAAGTGAGCAATTTCTAACAAGATCTATGTATGGAAGCATAGGCAGATTCATATACAATTCGTCCTCAAAGAATTTGCCATTAATATAGGCATCATGTTTCTATTCTAATGTTTTTATCCCTTTTTAGTATGCTTAAATGCAGCTAAGAGTAAGTCAAATTGTGAACCCTTAACAGTGCTTTCTGACCACTCAGCCTGTCTTAAGTCAGAGAAACCCTTTGAAGAATAAAATACTAATCAAAGACAGGTTTGGCTTTTGCAACTTGATCCTCTACATAGTAAACTGGAAGGTGAGATACCGCAATGTCCTAAAATATCACCACAGATTGTTTCTACCCCTTCCAGGACTTCCAGGCTCATCCTATCACCTATGCTTGCTAAATACATTCAGTGAACAGTTATGTAATAAATATGGTAACATCTGGAAGCCTGCAACATTCAGTACTGTTTAGTTAACATTTAAAAGTGTGGGCTGTATAAAATTCAGGTGGAAAAGCACTGATCCATCACCAAAGATATGAGTATTAAGGAAATGGAGAGGGCTGTGTGGACAATGACAACTTTGCAATATATCATTATTGTCATCGTTGTAAGTGATAACTATAACTTCCTACTTAATATCACTCTTCAGATTACATCCAATCTGTTCCTTTGGCTTCTTAATCCCCTTTTTCCCCCCTCTTTTCTCCTTTCCAGAAAAGGTAAGCCCCACAGTTGGTCTAACACGCTCACACCATCCCCTTTCTAATAATGCCCATTATATTAGTGCCAAACAGTCAGGCTTTTCTAAAGCACTGAAGTAATTCCACAATACCCTCACTGCTGTGGAAACTGCTGAGCAAAACCCTCACACAATGGGTCTCCCTGGCATTCTTTAACCCTGTTGGTGATGATAAAGTCTCATAAATCTAGGTAAATCTTTAATTATACCTTAGGAGCACTCTGATATTATAACTATGAAGTAGTAATAAAGAATATGCTGACAATTAGCTCCAGTAAGTCTACACTTTATTGAACAGGGGGAATTGCTTCTAGGGTTAAACTAGAGTTGTGTCATGGGCTCTTGTTGCTATTTTTGGTTTGCCTTTGCTAAGCAAATTTTTATGGGTTAGCATATATGCATAGAGCACACAACACCTGCACTTTTCCTTTTTCTGGCAAGTGTTTATTTCCTCTATCTTTTTCCTCTTCTCTGGAATACTGAGAGTTCTTCATACTGGAAAGCCATTCTGATTCTGGAAAAGCTAAAAACGTAACTACATTTTTGCCATGTCTGGCTCTTTCCAGTGGCAGTTCTTTTTTACTTTAACTCTGGTTCAAAATTAGCAAAGGTAGACTCTTATTGTGGCTTTAGAGTTCTGGTAATATTGGCAGAAAATTGGAACAAGTCTGACTGAAGGATATATCTTTGCTTTTAATTGTCAGTGCTACATTTGTATGTATTTTTTACTACTGTATGCAAGTTATTTATATCTCAAACCAAAGCATACATTTTAAATTGTGTGCATAATGCTGATAAAATAGTAATTTCTTTTACTTTGCTAATTAAATCATCTTGAAAAATGGTCTAGGTGACAGGATTAACAAGGGCACTTTACAGGATTTTGATGTTTTCTTGATTAGATCTGGAGTATTTCACATAGAAACAGTATTTGATGAAGTGGTTTTAGCAATGTGAATGAATGCACAACCCTAGTTTATCTCAGTATCTTCATAAAGAAGCCATCCTAGCTGTCAAGGAAGCCCAGCCAAGAGTGAAAATGACCTTAGATCACAGCTAAGCAAAAGGTCAGCTGAAAAGAATAGTGAGAAACATTATTCTTAGTTCTGATCCTTTGGGTTTGCCAGCGTTACTCAAAACAAATGTAATGCACTGCACTGAATTTTAATAGGTCAATATTAGAGGAATATTAGGTCTAAACCCCACACAATTGTTTCCACTTTTCCTTTTATTTCTTGTTTGCAAGAAATAGTAACTTTCCCATTAATAAAAAGAGTTGCTGAGAAGATTATGTGAATGTGGACTGTATTTTAAATAGTTGCATGCCAACATGACTTTTTTGAAATAGAAAAAGAGATAGTCAAAATAATTCTATTGGCATGAGCCACACAAATTCTCATAGCCTCTTCCAAATGTGATTCCTAAACCCTCCCATTTTTAAGCTAGAAGAAATAATAAAACTGTCAAAATGTTTACATATAGTGCCTACCACCTGAGGTCTCAGACTGCTCTGTCAATATCCTATTAATTGCATTATAAATTTTATAGAGCTGGAAAGTATAAAAATTCCCATTTTACAGATGGGGAAATGGGAAAATTAAGAATTCATGCACTCAGTCACACAGGAACTAGCAAGAAAGAGGGCTAGAATGAAGATCTCCAATTGCCCAACAGCAGAGCTCATTAGACAGAAGTCGAGCAAAGAAAAATATTGCATTTCTCCCTGTGATTTCAGTCTTCTAGATATGAAATAGTTTGGTACTAACACAATAGCAACACATTTCCATGGATTGCTCCAGGAGGATGGCAATTTGGAGCAAGTTACAGTAACTCTCTGGCCAAAAGCAACACAAATAGACTTTTAGAAAAATAAATTGCAAAATAACAAATGGTAAGAAATATTTTTTTCATTGAAATATTAAAAAGGAAGGCAAATAAAAGCCAGGGAGGATTATTAAAAAGCTACCCTACCTTCATAAAAATTCAGTGTTGGTAAACTCAATAGCCTGGATTTAGTTTGCATATGTTATATTAATCCTGGTCATACTTAAAATGGAATATGGAGGGTATAAAGAGATCACATCCAAAGTAGTCTCCTTGAGATTTTTAAAATGACAAAGAAAATCCAAAATAACTCACAGAGAAGGAACTGGGAAAGGTGATACCCAGTGATTCTAACCTTTCTGACAGATGTCATTCAGGCATTGATTTTGATTTTGGTTTTATTTGCAAGGTTACATGTATCACTCACAGTTTAGCAGATCCATATGCTTCAAAGGCAGCAGGATTTATCTCATACTCTGGCCAGGTTTCCTCCCATTCACACTCTCACCACAGTCACCTCTTAGTCTGCACACACGCCCTGCACAGAAATCCATTCCAGTTATGTAAAAGACTTCAGTCTGTAAAAAACAAATACATTGCAGTATTGAAATGCCAAAGCCCCTTGCAAAAATTGACAAAATGAGGCTTAGAAACCCCTCCAGAAATTACTTTCTCTATAAATGTTTTTAAATACATTTTTTGTGTGTGTGACTTCTTCATAGAAAGAGAACAATTTCTCTGGGAAAACATTCTTTTGGCAAAACATGAAATCAGAACTTTGTATTTTCAAAATAACTCACAGAAAAATTATCCGCCCTAAAGGTAAATCTTCAATTAAAAAACGCCTCCTTCCACTGAAAATTGTTTATACTTAAATGATATGTGAGGTTGGGTTTGGTTTATCTAAATAACTGGACACCGTATCCTGTCAGCTAAAGTTCTTTTCAAACTTATTTCCTTACTTCCTGTGTGATTTCACATTTTTTTATTCTCCTTGTAACTATAGTTCTGGGAATAGTTTATTGATTATTATTGCTTGAAATTACACCCAGATTTGGAAATCTACCACTTTTGCCACTTTTAACAAGTGAATTCAAGCTGCATTAGAGTTTTAGAAAGCTCGAGGAACATGTGTATGTCAAACTTTGGGCACAGAGGTTGCCTCCTGAAGCTTAACTGCCCTTAAGCTACTCAAAAAAAAAAATTCAGAGTTCAATAGACCAAAAGAGTAAAGAAATTTTCTTTGCTTCTTTTTCTCTTACTGTATTTTGTCGACAATGTTTGAACACACATTATCAGGTTCTTCACTCCTAACTCCTTTCTTTTTTTTTTTAAATGTATTTACTAGTGTCTCGTTTTTCCCAAGGTACTTTTGAACAACTTACATCCAGCTCCATTTTGGATGAATTTCAGCATAGAACAAACACTGTTTGTGAGATCTAGCCTTTGGAAAGTTATTCCCTAACTAGAGAAGGAATAAATTAATGCCTCCAACTTAGAATACTTTTATTTGTCTACAATTTCAATCCAGCTAAAAAGGCTCAGCTACAGTCCCTACTCAGCACACAGTTTCTGCTTGGGGTAGGGCAAAACTTCTTTGCAGAGTTTACTGGGCTTGGTTTGGTTTTCCACTTCCCTCTGTTGCAATACAGATTGCCACATGTGGGGGGGATAAAGGTATTAACACTGGTATTATTGTAGGTATTAAACTCTCATAAAAGTTTGACTGGCGTCTCCCGCTTACATTCCCAGGATTACTGCAAATCCCAGATCTTGTACCAGGAAAGACTTTCCCAACTAAAATAACAAGGAACTTGGGGCAAGCAGAAGTTACCCTTTTCTGTACTCTGAGGGTTGACTTCTTTCATATGACTGATGGGCATTTCTTACCTACTAGTGCTTCATGAAATTCTACCCTGTGATATTTCCACATTTCAAAACTGTGGAACTATTCTGATAGTTAAGGTCTTATTATTATTTTAGAGGTATGTTTGTAAAACAGATATGTATTTTTCACTTATCACACACTGATCCTCAACTAAAAATGTAGAAAGCCTTCTCCAGGTTGCCAGCACAATAAATAGCTAATCCTCAAAGCTAAACAGCAATTACAGTTGCAATAGGTAAGCTACATGCACACGGGTGTAACAAAGCAAATGCAGTTTTTCTCTCCTGAACAGTCACATTCTAGGAAGCTCAATACCTAAAGTTAGCTCATGTTTGCTGTTTGGAAGCCAAGCCTCTATTCTTCTAATTCAGACTCACATATTGACAGGTTGTCACCTTTCAGCTGCTTTCCAATCCACCAGACCAGAGCTTTCAAAGGAAGCATTTTGTATGGGTGCTAAACACACATTCTTGAAACCCCAAATAGATCTAATGATCCAAAAGTACAGGTATTCCAGATTTTGGACAGTTAGTTGAAAGATTTGACTATTTTTTTGCCCTGAACTCCTCAGTTTTGTTCAGTGTCTGTGATTTAAATACAAGATCAAGATAGATCCATGAGAGAAAACTATTAATGTGGTCTTTAAAAAAGATTTTATCTATTACATTGAAAGCTAAAATTGAAAGTTAAATTAAAAGCAACAATGCCAATGATAAAAAAATGTGTTGATAGAAATGTTAAATAGGACAATTTTACTGTAGGCAAGTGGTTTCCAACTTCAATTGAATTCCTAATTAAAGCCATGACTGCTATTTATTGTGCAATATGCTTATTTGGTGCTGCAGCATCTGCTGCTTGAAAGCAGCATTCACCCTCCTCTCCTGGGTTAATTTAAGTTCACCCGCCTCCCCTCAGTTCAGCGCTTGTACTGGAGTCTCACAGAATGGGAATTCAGCACATTGCAGAGATTTAGTACCTATTCTAAAGCCCAAATCTTCTTTAATAAACACATTCTAAATACTAAAAAGCTTGTTTAAAAGTGGAAGGGGCTGTACTCAGAACACCGAGGTGTCCCCGTGTGTGCCATTTGCTCTGATGTGCATAGGAAGTGTCCACAGTTTGAAGTTCCCTGTAAGGAGAATTGGATGATTAAGAGGAGAAACCTCCCTTTGCAACCCACAGTTCTCACCCCACAAATGCAGCCACCCTGAAAATAAAAGGCAGGGCAAAGTGCTTCCTTTCTCCCTCTCTTTACTTCTTCGGTAGCCTCAGGCACAGTGATTTATCACTAATGTGGCTTCTCTCCTGAGGGATCCTTTTGGAGCAGTACCACAGGATCCGAGCAGGGCTGTGGGCTCTTAGGCTGGTGCTCCACAGACACAGGGCAGGATCTTCTTTTCTCTACGGTTCTTTTGGAATTTAAATGAACAGACAGAAACAATTGAGGGGTAAAGCTGAGGTCAGCACGGGAGACTTATTTCCCCACAGTCCCCTATGTGGAGGGAGGAGGAAGTCACAGATTGCACACAGGGGCATCCCCTGCCAGCACAGAATCCTTGCCTTCACACAAGGCAGCTGATGAAGACAACTGGGCAAAGGCAGCAGCTTCTTCAGGTAGGGCCTTTGGGCAAGACACACCCAGTGCCCACAGTGTCTGTGCTGAGCACAGACACCCCTTCCTCCTCCAAGACCTGAGGCTCTCTGAAAAAGACCAAGAAGATAAACCTCTAAATCCACACAGGCAAATACTTCTTTTCTGGTGTTGCAAGAAGCACGCAAACATTCTAAAAAAATCCGGAGTTTTGCAACGTGCTCAGGAAGGTATAGCCAGTAGTGTAAGGCCTATAAGCCAATGTGAAAGGAGGTGAAGGACAAGGAGAAAAGTTTGGTGAAAGTCTCCTATGAAGATTATGCAGACACACTGACAAGATAGACTCACTTAATACTGCAGATAGAGGAATCAAAAAAAGCATCTCAAAAATCAGAATAAAGGCCAGAAGTATGCCTGTGTATTTTCCAGATAAACACCTAAAGCAAAGGTGTTCCTCTGGACCAATTCACACGTGCTTAAACATCCCAAGGGTTTGGTTATGCAGAAGCAAATGCCAGCACTGAACTCTTGGCTGGTCACGGCCATCAAAGAACAGGACTGGAGGAGACTTGAGAAGTTATCAATCCTATTCTTCCTCTCTTAAATCATGATCTTTCCCCAGGTGTTTGCCCAGCAGCAGAGCTCAGCAGAGCTGAGGGTTCAGCCTTTGTTACCTGCACAGCGATGCACCCCAGTTACCCTGCCAAGGCAGGCAGGGACAGAGGTGCTGCTGAATCAAGGCTCCTGCACAGTCAGTCCTCTGCATCTCTCTTAAGATGCTAATTATGGTGTTGGATATTTTGCTTATTTTGTAGTTCCAAGACTTATATAAAGCATCTAGTTTTTTAAGCGACAGCCTAGAGGTCCATTTGGCTGCTCTGTCCAGGGCTGGCTGTACAAGGGCCAACCAGGAAACAGATCAAAAACCTGAAAACCTTTACACAAAGAGCTTGCTATTGCCAAGGACTATAGAATATGACTGAAACATTAAGGAATTTTTGGTGACTGTTTGGGGGAGGGAGAGAATTATATGTTAAAACATAAGAATTCTCTTCCAGCATAGTTTAAATTGCTTCACAATACTGATTAAAATAACAGAACATTATAGCTTGCCTAACTAAACATTATATTTCTAAATCCATTTTCAATTGTTTTCCTTCAATTTAAACATTTTGAGTAATTTTATTGCTATTCATACCTGCTTGATTTTTTTTTTTATTAGAAATTAAAATGCATATTTTTTATCTAGGTTACAGAGTGCTGATATGTTTAACTCCTTCGGATCTGCAGACTGAGCACAAGAGAGCTCTCAGTGGTAGAAACACAGTGCCTGTCCATTAGATTAAAATATTTATGTTAAAAAACACCTTTTGGCAATAATGGCAGTTGAGAAAGAAATGAACTAAGGACACAGAAGAAAGGAAGGGGGAAAGAAAGAGGGAGAAAGCTAGAAAAAAGTAAAGCAAAGGATATAAGTTACAGCTTCAAGATTAACATTCCATTTTCCTCATTCATATCCCTTCTTTTCATTATGGGGACTTCTCTCCCTACTTCCTTCTCAGCAGGAAAAAGTAAAGCGAAAACCCCAAAAGTTTTAAGATATAAAAAAGCAATTCAATTGTGACTAAAGAAAAAGAAATATTTTAGATAGTGAAATAACGGTGAGTTGTAAATACACTTCTGCAGCAAGACAGGCATCTAGAGTTCTTCTCATATAGTGAGGTAATTATCATCAATGCTGAGAAACAGCCAGCCTTGGCTGGAGCCAAGCTGCACGTTGTTTGAAAACCCCTCTCTCTGCTTAACACCTCCCACATTTCCTTTTCCCCAGCCACCCTTCACTCCTTCTCTGGAAAGCTTCTCCCTGATGGCACAAGTCCACAACACCACCCTTCATAAAGTGGGATTCCCCTGTGAGTACTTGGGTAAAGATGGTATAACTGGCCCCACCACATTTATATGTGAATATTTCTAATTTCCCTAAGTCAGCAGGGGACGTTCGGAGACCACTAAGTGCTGGTAACCACATCAAAACATTAATTAACACAACTATATTCCCACACAAATAAAACATTAATATGGTAATTTCTAGCCTATAACCAGCTGGTATCTTTTCCCCAGCTATATAGATAGTAGGATTAACAGTGCAAAGCAAGTATTATAACAAAGTCAAATTAATATCACCTTTTCCCAATTTTATAATTCAGAATCAAACAATAAATTATAGAAGTCCTTTAGAAACTGTCCCTCATGAAATACTTCTCCTAGATCCATGCTCAAGGTGTAAATCCCTTTCCACTGTGTTTTCCTGGTTTCCTCAGCCTAGGCAACTGTGATTGCCAAGTAGCCCAAGATAAAACCAAGCCAAAAGAGTTTTCTGCAGGACTGGTACTTGGTTAATACTTGGAAATTGGTTTTTAATTTTTTCTCTTTAAATCACCTCAGGCTCAAGCTACACTTGTCAAAAAACACACAAGTATATTTTTCTTCAGTCTGCACTAATTTTGGCATTGCCTTCAATGATAAATGCATTTCATGAACGTTAACACATTATACATACATAATTTGAAAGAACTATGGGGAAAACAAGCAGCAAAAATATGAGCAATGTCAGTTAATGAAAAGCTCACATTTTCAAACTAGTGTTTGGCTAATTAAAATTGAATTAAGTGACTACAACATTAACTATATCAACTATTTAGCATAAAAAGTTGTTAAATATATCATATTGTATGTAGGAAGATCCTTGCAATCTTTAATTGTAAGAAATAGTCATGTACTATTTAATTGCACAACTTGGTAGGATATAAAATTCAGTTACATGAATTATATTTAGTAAAATATTTTAAAACATGTTGTTTTTAAGATCATAGAATTTTATGGATAGTGTAATAGAACTGAATCATATTCTTAATTACATAATTATTTCCATTTTCAAAGTCCAGCTAACAGCGTAACTGGTCTTGCTTTTTAGTCTAAGGTAGGGAAAGACATCGAGTGCTTTGAATTCACTGATGAAGGAATAACTTTGAATCCTCACTTAAATCATTTTTCTACAGAATTTTAACTTAGTTAATCCAGTATCAGACCATACAGAGTCCTCCAATTATTCACAGAATGGCTGTTCCTCATGATCATAAACACACAGAGAAACTTTCAGCAACATTTTAAGATGATACTAATCTTACCACAATTATCATGTTTTAAAACAGACTAGAACAAAGCTCAAAAACTCTGAATATGCCCAATGAGGACTTTTTTTTAATACCAAACTGCCATTATTTCCAAACAGAAGTCTGTCACCAAACTTCTAACACGGAGAAATCCGAATCTTTCTTTTTTCCTCCATCCATAAAGAGATTGTTCTGTTTCTTCATTTACCACAATTACCATCAATTTTATTCAAAATTAGAAGGGTGTCACGTTCTAGTCAGCTCCCAGCATATACAGGCAGTTATTAATTTTCCCAAGAAGTCCATGCTACATGTTGCTGTACATAAATACTATCACCAGTCAGGACAGGCATTAAGGCAGAGAACCACACAGAAAAAAATAAAATCAGGTAATACTTAGGGGTTCATTAAATTCATTAATTTTAAAAGTGTTCTCCACCCTATTTATGACTCACCAATGGCCAGACTCCTGGTGTTGCACGGTGGAGGAAGTTTAGAATCACAGCCCCGGCAATAGTGAGGAGCTCCAGCTGCTCCTTGAGGATTCCCAAGGCCCTCATCTCAGCAGCACTTGTTTGCCTGGTTTCACACAATACCACCTGTCCTCCCTCATTATCAATCAGGAGTTTGTCTACCAACTTAAAGGGGAAGTAGCCGGAATGATACAAGATGATGGAATAAGAAACATGCTTTCCACAGCCAGGACAATAAACACAATCTCTTAAATTAAATCTCTCCAAATTAGAAATTTCCAACTGTTTTTTTAATACAATCCTAAGTAGTAGCAAGAGCTGTCATTCCTAGCTCTACACACACACACTTTGACGTAACTCATCTATCACTAACTCATTTGAAAGCCACATTTTATGAAGCCTTGAGCTAAACTGAAGTTAATCATCTGGGCATGGCCCAGAAAACGTATCAGTGATTGCAAGGAAATGAAAAAACAGCAGAGAAAAAGCAGATGAATGAAAGCGTAAGGCTTCTCTTCAGCTTCCTTTGTAAAGAAATTCACAAGCAAAAAGATGCCACGAGCCTCTGGCACTTGTGCCAGTGGTGCATCCAGCAGCACCCACCATTGCAGCACAGGCTGACAAGCACCATGGGTACCCAAAGCCCTGCTAAACTACTCTATAACCACAGGTACCTTTTATGCACACCCAATTCCAGAACCATTTTTGGATATCCTTTTGTTAGCAGCACAGCCATGTAAGTGGATAATCCAAGATACAGCATTACATCTAATTTTCAATACCACTGTGCACTGAGATCACAGCTTACTCGTCCCACACTCCATCTCAGTGGGCACAAAGCCCTCACTCATTGCAACAGCCACACATACACACTCAACCTCTCAAGAGATTAAATGAAACACCTAAAATAGCACAATTAAAGAACCAGAATGCAGGGTTTAACTTCACACAATTTACATGCAAGGAAGGAAATTAATATAAAATACAAAACAGGGAAGAAACTTAATTACGATGCACATACATAGTCCTTCAGCCTCAGCAGTTGTGTCACTAGGGCTCAGTTCATGGAGCAAATCCATCACTGCCTCCCTTAAGTTCCCAAGCTCCCTTTCTTTCCTTACAAAGATCTAGCCAGACCAGCTGATGTTACTCAGGCAAAATCCACTGCTGTAATTCTGTACAATCTCCTTTTGGGTTTGGGTTTTGGGGATTTTCCTGGCATTAAAGCCTTTCTAACTGTCAGTTTTCCCATCTCAGTTTCCCTTGACTGTATTGTTAAAATCAAAAAATACACATTGTTAGCAGAGAGTCTCACACAAACAAAATTTAACTATCAAGTGATCTTTATATCACTTGTTGAACTCATTTCACCTTCATAAATCAAAGATTTGATTCCACATTTCATATCAGTTTTCAAGTTTCATAAGGAATACAGATATATGAAAGCAAATTAGAAGGTCAACTGATACATTTTATTGCTGTCCTTTGTAGACAGGGTGATCCACTGGGTAATAATGATGTTTTAAAGCGCCGTTTTGTGATCATCTCAATTTACTTAACACTCATTCTTGCATTAATATTTATCATGTCTGATGAGAATTGATATAAACAAGTATAATCAAGATTATTTTAGCATCCTTATTACACAAACTCTTTTGGGTAATTTTGTGAAAGGGAAAATACGGTTGTGTATTTATTCAGAGCCACAAGTATCCCACAGACCAACCATCTTACTGACAATCTTACCAGTTCCATAGCTACAGCTCTAGTTACAGTTCAGCAGCAATGGAAAGAGTCTAGTGGACTGGAGACATGAGAGGAGAGGTTGAGGGTACTAAATTTTTTTATCCTGGAGAAGAAGTGGTTTAGGGAGAATCTAATTGCTGTCTTACACCAGCTAAGGCAGGGTTATAGGACTCTTCTCAGACATGCACAGCAAGAGAACAAAAAGCAATTGTCACAAGTTGCAGGAGAGGAAATCCAAATGGGCCAAAAGGAAAAAAATTCACAGCAAATCTATTTGCACACTGGGACAGTTTTCTTGGAGAGGATGCAGAATCTCCATCCATGGAGATTTTCATTTTATGTCTGCATACTCAGACAAGCAAACTTTCAGCAACCTCCTCTAATTTTCACTATGGCCCTGCATGGAACAAGGAGTTGGGTTTCCCAGCCCCACACGTCTCTCCAACCTAAGTTATCTGATTCTAGTGCACATGTAAAACAAAGCAGGAGAGTACCTGCATGCTTTCTGCTTTGCATGTGATGAATCCAAGCACTTCTTTTCTTGGACAAAATAGCTGCCAGTTTTAAATATGATACACAAGAGAAAATGCTTGGGAAGGGTCACAAAAAGATAAACTTGTTTAGTGTTGGCTCCTGCCATGCATATTTTAATAAGCAAAATGCATCCAGAGTTTATGTAAAACTGAAAGAGCTCTGCTTAGCTGAGAGAGAAGTTTAGGCTCTTCCAAGGCTCTTGTTTGCAAAAATACATTGGTAGCAAAGGGCAGGAAAGGAACAAGACTCTTCTCATCCTGCTGTGTTTTTCTGGTGGAGAACACAAGAGGCATCATTCTCTCTGCTTTAGCAATTACTTTACCTTTCCATTTGCTTTAGCAATTTACCTTGCATCAATAACCAACACATCCCCAGGTCATTCATCCCAATATCTTAACAAATACAAGACAGTTACTTAAACTAAAAAAGTTTCCTCTGCTGACTTTTGAACCAAAATGGCATCATAAACTTTTATGTTCTTACTTAAAAACTTTTAGCACAAAAGCTTTCTTCATGAGGCAGAGGATTTTGTGGATCAGTCCTATGCTAATCTCAAAAAACAGTTTTGACTTTTTCCTCCCTGCCTGGTAGAACAGCACGTCCTTTAGTCCTGCACTGTTTTATTGGCTGTAATCTATGAGTAGATTGTCACTCAAACCTCTGTGCTTGAGTGTGTCTGTATATCCAGGTTAACTCCTGGCTCTCAAACAGAAAGAAATGCACAGCAACATGGATCAAAGCAGGTACTTATGCTAAAAATCACCCTGCAATGGAGCTGGGGACATTTAAGTTGTCAAGCGAAGACAGAAGACACACATTAGGAGGCTGCAGCCCAGAATAACTAGACTCTCCCTGTACCTTTGAGGGTAATGGCATTAGAAACCCACATAGCACTTTACCAGTTACCAGTCATTGCTCTCTCTGAGGAAGATCTGTTCCTTTCACTTGAATTACTTGGAAATTTGCAAGCCAGATCTTACATGGTAGAAATCTTTCCTAAAATTTGGATGAAGAAATGATTGCAAAACGAGTGGCAGCATTTAAAGCTTTTTGTTTTATCAAGACTTTTTTTCCTCTTTTTGAAACTGGAATATAAGAGTTACTAGCAGAAGATAAACTACTTTAACTTGTCAGAGAAAAATTATGAGTTATATTTGTCACAAATGAAGAAAAGAGTTGATGAGAAGCCCTAGCACACAAAAGCTTCAAGAGATGATGAATAATTTTTTTATTAAATCTTTGATATGAAAAGTTTTCAAATCCATTTACTGACCAAAAAAAAACACATTAAAAGAACAAGAGAGAAAAAATTTGGTTCTCTGATATTACAAAAAAGTGCAAACACAAGGACAGTCATCTTCCATGATTATATAATGATATATGCCTTTTAAATGAGTACTGCAAGTCAGGAAAGGGGAAGAGGTCAGCAAGATGACTGAAGATGTTAGCAAGAGTTTCAGTAGCAGTACTGCTTATTACTGCTCATCATTAGCATCAGTATTACTTACCATCAACCACAACTGGGAAGCCTGAGTTGGTACTTCAGAAGAATCTGTATAACTATATTCTACAGAACATGAAAGAAACAAGACTTCACCACCCTCTCTATACCAGTGCTGGTGACATTATACAAGCAGTATTGCTGTGCCAAGGACACAACAGAAGTTGCTGGGGGCAGCAATGTACAGCTGGAAAAGTTGCACTCTGTCCTGCTATGAGCTTTGTCAATGCTGTACTACTCTTTGGCATGACTTGTAGAGCAAGATAGATACCACTTTTTATAGTCTTTTCTGTATACCCTGCAGGATGGTCTCCTCTCGTGTGACACTTGTATGATGTGATGGCTGAGTTACTTACCACAGAAATAATGCCCTTGTCAGCCATGCTGAATGTGTCTATGAGGAGGACCCACGAGGCAGGTCTTCCTGCTGCTTCTGGCATGGAACACTGTGGTTTGCTATCTCATTCTGATGATATTGTCACTGCTGGGAATTCTGAGCTGCAAGGTGAGCAAAAGTATTTAAAATCCATGTTTTGGGCTCAAATCTTGACACTCAACCTCTGTAGAACATGGATTTGAATAAACTGGATAGAATGCTTGTAAATTACATGATGTATTCTTCTATCTGCAAGACTACAGTAGCATTTAGTTATTTTCATAAAGTAATTTCAGTTCCTTATATGAATAGCAGTGTTGTCATGTATAACCAGTTATTGGTATTAATATAGTATTCTATTTCTATACAACTAGCAAGTAACCCTTTTGCATCTTTGCCATCTAATACACATCTATTTCTTTTTTACATCTATATGTTCCTTTTGAGTTTTCAGAAGACACCTTCAGAAGAAGAGGAGGTGATGGAATTCTTAAACCAATTTCTGTGATTGGAAAGTGAATCACAAGGGTATGAAAGCTGTAATTAGCTTTGGTAATGTGTCTGTAAATCAGGCAACCATACAACTGCAGTTAGGCTGCAGTTGTGAGCATCCAGTGAACATCACAGTTAGGCTGAGATGTGAGGTTTGGTGAATGGGAAATAGTCTTAGTTTCTTCTATTGGTGGCAGTCACTGAAGCACAGCCTACTGAGGTGTTTAGTCCTCTCTGTTTTGCATTAGGATGATGACCTGGGTTTTCTGATAGTCTAATGATTGCTTTCAGCAGTGTGACCCTCCCATTCCCAGCTATAGATAAGGTTTTAGGACACAGCCTTTTAATCAGTTCCATCCAGTGCAAGAAATCACCAATTTTCATGTCCAAGAAGGAATGGGATTTGTGGTCCAAGAAGCAGCAGTTTGGCTCTAAAATCTGACTAGGATTGAGTGACCTTGGAGCTTATGGAGGCTTATAAAATGTACCACTACCATATCTAGCTCAGGATATGACTTTCTGCAATGAGCTGATGAGGTTAGTGTCATCAGAAATTCCATATCATGGCATAAGACATGCCTCCACTTTTAACACAGGCTTTTCAAGTATTGCCATATAGCTTAAGGGATACAATTTTATCGTCATTCAACTTTGCCTCTTACTAAGAGCCAACATTTTCTAAGTCAAAAAAGCTATGACAAATAATAGAGTAATATTTGAGATCTCTTTGAGTAGGGCTTTCTGCATTCAAAACCACTTAAGTATCTGCTTCTTTGTTACTCCTCCTGGAATATAGTCCATTTTCTGAGCATTGCCCCTGAATTCCAGATTGTGCTGGAGAACAGGGAAGGCTGGCTGAGGAAAGTTTAACCATTTCAGAGGAATCAGACACAACCCCATCTTTTAAAGCAGTTTATCCTAATGTACTTATACAACTACCAGGTCAGTTGCAGGCCCACAGAGTTTTACATTTCCCAAAGAAGAAATTCAGTCAGAGGTTTTTCTCTGAAGGACTGACTGCAACTCAGTGCCTGTTTGGAACATGGGAAACTACAACAAAAACATTTGTGTGGCACTTACAAGAGAAACATTGCAAGAAAACTTTGTTATTAATAAAACCTACAAGTATTAGAAGGGGGGGAAAATTATATCTCTACTAGAGTGTAAAAGGGAGGTAGGAAATTATAAAATGCACTTGGAGGCCTTATAGATTAGCATAAGCACTAAATAATGAGGTATGACTTCTTCATAATGTTTGAAAACTGTACCACTCCTAGTTCATAACTTGGAAGAATTTGTCCAGGAATGCTTTGATTAACAAAAATTTTAAAAAATATTTTAGCATTTTGACACAACATCATTGGCCTTCCACTGGTTGAAAGGCTTTAACAGCAACATCATAAATTCTCAAAAATTTTCAAGTAGTTACAGTTTGCTGTGGACTGTTTTGAGGCTATAGTTATTAAGGAATTTAGCAAAGGTTGCTCTATTTAATTGTGTAACAGGCTATGGGAATGTCCACTCAGTTCCTAATTTTGATGGTACAGTCTTAATAATTGTAACAAGTGGAAGACACAAGAAATCTTTAATTCATGTTGAACAGTTTTCACTGCAGAAGACTTGGCCACCAAAGTCTGTGTAGCTGCATGACCCCTTGGAAGGCAGCTTTGGCTCCATGGGATACTGCAGCAGAACAGATGATGGCTCTGAAGCAGGGATATAGGAAGAAACAAGTCAAAAAAATGTACTTGATGATTCTTGGTGCAGTTCTGCAAAGATTTATCTGGTGAACAAAGCCTATTTGAGACATTCCTATCCAAGCCACCGTCCCATGGTCTCACTTTAGCATTGCTGCTCACTCACTCCCCAGTATGGCTTTAGAGAAATCCAAAAGCCCAGCTCGTCTCTGGTGTTGACAATGTCAAAAAGGCCCCAAAAAGTTGGCTTGCCCAGCCCTGGTTTCACTCTGTTATTTGTAATTGTCCTGCAGACTCTTTTGTCCCTAAATGACCCATCCTCCTGTTTTCATGCTGCCACTCCTTCTTCTCCCCTCAAACCACCCACCACATCCCAGCTTACTCCTCTTTCTTCAACATATCCTGGATCTCTCTGTCCTGCAGTGATGCTACAAAGGAAGGAAGAA
Organism: Calyptomena viridis; assembly: GCA_013390005.1. Classification (NCBI taxonomy): domain Eukaryota; kingdom Metazoa; phylum Chordata; class Aves; order Passeriformes; family Eurylaimidae; genus Calyptomena; species Calyptomena viridis. The sequence continues at coordinate 18,439 of WEIV01015527.1, forward strand.
GTGTGAAATTCAAAGGACCAAAAATCAGTTCCAATGGACAATAAAAAGTATAGCTGTATAATTACTGTATGACATCACTACAGGGCATAGTGAAGGTTGTTTACTTGCCTTAATTAGGTATTTCCCTACTTTGACATGTTTGCTTTTCTTTTAAGTGTATTCATGTCTATTGGATTTAGTTGTTTTAGGGATAATTACAACATCCTTTTTATTTCTTTTACCCCCAAGTTACCAAAAAATGCACTCTCAGTTTCAACTCTATTTTAACTCAATATTTTCACTGGGGAATATACAGAGCTTCTTGTATTACAGAACTAAATTTTGTTAAATTATATTACATGCAAATTTCATTTGTAGTTTCTTTACTTTGAAACTGAAAAATTAAGGATCTTGTTATAAAAATTAGTAGCACTCATCTACAAATCTCAGCTGGATATTCCTGACTAATTTTTTAACTTCCCGACAGTTGAATTCTAAAAAAATATTTTGAGACACAAGATATTTTTCACTCACAGGTAGGTGACAGGAAGCTGTTCCCAGGTGAAAAACACTGTCAGAAGCAAGGACAGCTATACCTTCTCCAGCATCATTTTTCTCTGTAACAAGTTTTCTGACTTGGGTTCCAACTGAAGCTCTCAGTTCCTCCTTTTCAAGTGCATTTGCCCACTGAAGAAAACAGAAAATCCATGGAGACCTGCTGCNAAATTTAGCTGTGGGAATAAAAATTTCTCCTTAAATTGAAAAGATTTATCTTAGCTCCTTTTAATGATGTCTGCATTCAACTAGAATCTCACTTTTTTTTTCCCTCATCTAGTCATTACAATAGTGAGAAGGTCTGTTAGATTATGGGGTTTAGCTTTTGGGGTTTGGGATATTTTAAGGGGGTTTTTTGTGGATTTTGGCTCCTTTAGAAGGGACAGCCTGCTATAACAGGTGCATTGCA
>WEIV01015531.1:5362-22063 GCA_013390005.1 Calyptomena viridis
AGTATTTTTCTCTTCTTCCTTTAAACTGGATTATTCTTTGAAAGTCTTTGGAAGGTTTGCTGTCTCTAGCATTTTTTTTGCTAATATTTACAAAATCTGTCAAAGTTACAGTATTACAAAAAATGTTTTCTCTGGATTTCATCTGAAGAATTACNGTTCTGTTTTTGGGAAAACCCAAGCTTCATGCCCTTCCTGTGCTAGTACTTCTACTGTCATAATACAAATAGTTAAAAATGGAGATTATGCTACTTATACCTTCAAGGAACAGATTACATGAAATACTAGGAGATTTGTAGTGGGGCACAGATCTGCTTTGTAAAGGGACTGGCTTAATAGTTCTTTTTCAATTCTAAAATTAGGACTTTGTGAAAATCAATTTTTATATTTTTTTAAATCATAGAATCACAGGATGTTAAGAGGTAGGAATGGTCCTTAATCATTGTTTAGTCTCAACCCCCATATAATGCATATTGAAACAATTGCATCTTTAGAAGTGCCTGGAGTGATAGTTGTTCCAAGAATTTAAATGGTTGACATTTGTTACAGTATAGATGAAAAAAATAATTAAAAATAGGATAAAATGTTAAATGGGAGAGAATTGTGTGAGGTTATACAACAAGACGTGCACCTTCAGGTAGAAGAATCAATGAATCTTTACATGCTTTTTTTTTAATCTTAATGAGAAATACAAAGACAAAATACCTGCTTTAACAGAGAATCCTTATTACTGAAATAATGTGATGTAAAACTTTGAATCTAAGGTAATAGAGCACTAAGTTAAAGCTGCTCTTGGAGATATTTTTATAATCTCTTAGTGATTTAATTGTCTGAGTTCTCTCTGTCAGATTTGTTGCCTCCTTCTGAAGTGTTTTCTCTTGCATGCCTTGAAAATACAATAAAGCTGTGAATTTACTACTGTATCCCTGTGAGTTAAGTTGTGAAGGTGGCAGAGTTGAAAATGCAAGTGGAATATTATGTTGTGTTTCTCGTGCTTCTGTAATGATAACTCTTCATTGCTGTGTATGACCTAACTTGAATAATGAAAATTGAACTGTGACTTGGTATCTCTAAAGGGAATGCATTAATCTAATTGAGAACAAAAATGGTTGTGTACTTTTACTGTCTAATGTTCTTCAACATTAGGGTGGTGTTTTAACATTATAACAGTGCATCAGAAAGTTAGACTAATGTAGAGCTTTCTACTGTCTCTAGGATTCACTAGCTGAAGTTGAAGAGAAGTACAAGAAAGCCATGGTTTCCAATGCACAACTAGACAACGAGAAAAACAACTTGATTTACCAAGTGGATACTTTAAAGGATGTTATTGAGGAGAAAGAAGAACAAATAGCAGAGTTCTATAGGGAGAATGAAGAGAAGTCTAAGGTATTTTTTTTTCTAATTTTAAATTATGGAAGTCTGGACTACTTAGTAAGAATAGTTGAAAACTTTCAGATTAGCTTTTCTTGTTAATATTGTGCTTAAGCCTTTATGGCATCTTTTCTCTCTACATTTTATTAAGTAAAATCTTCTGTGTAATAAGTATCTGGAGAACTTACCTAAAATGCTGATTTGGTGATTATTATAACTCCTTGGTAGGTAGAATTTCTATAAACTGTTGCAGTAATTTCTTACATAACTCAAAAGAAATATAAATGATTGATTTATTTAATATAGGAATTGGAAAGACAGAAACACACCTGCAATATTCTGCAGCATAAGCTGGATGAACTTAAAGAGGGCCTTCGACAGAGAGATGAATTGATAGAGGTATGTTCATATGAGATAGTTATGATAGAACTTGCAGAGATAAATATGGTGTAAGATTTTAATGTTAATAGCTATCATATACAAAATGGGTTAAATATTATCTTGCATTTTTAAGAACAAATTTATCTTGATTTAGTGGTGTCCTGGTTTGGGACAAATACGTTCAGAGAGATAAATATTCTCTGATGAAAAGGAGGCTGCAACTCCCCCTCCTCCACAGTGGGAAGAGAGAGCCTGGAAGATTCAGAGTCCTTTTGTTGATATGATCTCCTTCCTTTGCCAAGGAGGAGAAAATCGGGGGGGGGCCCCCCAGGACAGGGTGGTGAAAGGGTCTCCCAGTGAGGTTTCCATGTTCTAATGTCCCAGACAAGTCCAGAAGAGAAAAACAGAAACCAAAGTCTCAGGAAAACACAGAAGCTCCACTTTGTCCTCTCTCCAGCACCTCCAGAGGAGCCCTTTTCAAGCCTTATTTCCTGCAGCTGTGAGAAGGGGTGTTAATGAGCCCAAAGGCTCTGCAGCTGGACCTGGGTATTCCAGGGGTCTGGCTGGAAATTTCCTCCTCACGCTGCTGTCTCAGCTCTCGGGCCCAGTTTAAAGACACAGAAAGGCCCAAGATTCATCTTTGCTGGTGCAGAGTTGGCAATATGGGATGTGGGATACATCATAAAGTCACCTCAAGACAAGTGGGTAGAATTGAAGCTACTGATCTCTCTAAATTTATAAAGTTGAAAATATCTCTGCAAGGTTTTCAAATGTGTTACATCTTGTAAAATCCTGAATTTTGAGGAGAATTGTGGTTTTCTCATGAACGTTCCTTGTACCTTTTCTTTGTTGTGAGGACAGAACTAACATTTCTGTGGCCAAAACCTTTTTCCATGGCTAGAAGTTCTGGTGCATGAGTAATAACAAATGGTACTCTCTGCCTTTCCAAAAAGTTTCCATTTCAGCTATTTCAGATTTTTGTGAACACCAACCACAGAAGTTTACAGTGGGGAGTGCATGTTTGCTTACCAGTCAAGCATAAATATAGCAACACTGGTCAGCATATTCTTGGGTCATAACAATGTTGCTGGGTGTGCAGTGTGTTCTTTTCCCCTCTCACCCTGTTCTTTTTCCCTTCTGTGCTTCTGGGAACAAATCCATGTGCCCTAAAATCCCAGAACTATTATCAGCCCTCATTTTAAAATGGTCCACAAAAAATAAAAAAAATACATATATGTAGTCAACTGTGTGGATATCCATTTCCCAATGATTTTAGTTACAATATTGAAGGTTGTAGTTCCATTAATAGATCATTTTCCTTCCTGCTGCCTTTTCAATAAAAGTTACTGATCTTTAAGTGTATGGGTCAAAGTTTCCACTACCTGCCTTGCAAAAGCTGTGTAATATTTCACTGCTTCTCTATTTCCTCACTATGTTTTTGTGCTCTCTAGGTAGTAGTACAGTAACTGCAAAAGACTTCTGAACAGTGCCAGTTCTATTTTGGAAGTAATATGCTTCTTGAACTGGAGTTGATATGACTTACTAGCAGAAGGGAAGGAATAACATTAGCCTAAGTATCAGTTATTTGGAGTCACATAAATGCTGACAAGCAAAAGAACCCTAGAAAATTATGGTTGTAGCTCCATTGCTTGCTCTTTGACTTCACTGAGAATTAAAAAATAACTTTATACATTCTTGGTTGGGGTTTTCGTGGGTTTTAAGTCTACTAATCAAGAATATGCAGTAGATTTATCTGGAGTATTTGCTTTGGTGGAATGTAGCATGTGTTGAATATTCACAAATACAGCCAGTCCTTTCAGAGGTTCGACCCATATTTACCACTGATTGAGTAATTTCTCCATCTATTAACTCTAACAGAAAGTCCAGCTGAAGCCATGGAGCTTTTTGCAGGAAGGCACTTCTATTCCCAGATGTAAAATCAAATCTCTCATAAAGAGGGGAAAAAAATTGTCTCTAGCCCTAAAAACCCTTGTGACATCTTCATACCTAAGAATTCTAATTATGTTTGCAGGGCAAGCACCAAAATGCAGTGATAGTCAGCTAAAAATTGGACCACACTTGATATGTATTCATATAGTATCAGAAAGCATTATAAGCAGCTGTCTTTCATTTCTTGGGTGCTTGATTCCAACTCTTTTCTTTATACTTTCAAGAAGATTTTTTTATTTGTAAAACATTAATAAAACCACTTGTTAACGTTAATATTCACTTCCAAAGAGGACTTTAAGGTATCTGGAATTTACAACTGGGTAATTATATTTCTGTAGAAAGGATGTTATCCCCAAACTGCAGTGGGATTAGTTACTAAAGAGAAGTAGCTCTAGCTGTATTAAATTCTTTCATCAACATTGATTGAATAAAATTAATAATTACCATTCTCTTGTGTGAATTCATAAGAAATATGTTACATTAAGCTGTATGCTGTTTCTGTAACCTCATGCCCATAAACTCTTTGGTTGACTTTACTTAATTTCCTTTATCTATTTGAATGTTTGGTTTTTTTCCATTTCCTTACTTCTCTTTCCTCTTTTATTCTTCCCTCATCCTATTTACTACAGGAGAATCAACGTATGCAGGAGAATATAGACTCCATAACCAAAGAGGTGTTTGATCTCCAGGAGACAATTAATTGGAAAGATAAAAAAATAGGGGTATGAATCAAATATGGGAGGAAAGGTATTTTTTTTTAATTTAGAAGTAGATGGATGCCCCCTGCACCCTAAGGAATGCTGTGTACTCCAAAGAAATGAAGGCCACTCCCAATTTAAATGTATAAAACATTTTGCAGTCTTTCTCACCATTAGAAAACGAGCTACACTTCACGTTTACTTGCATAATGATGAATACTACTGATTAAATCTATAAGATAAACTGTTACATGTACAATTGTATATTTTTTACAAAATATTTAATGCCATGCCTAGTGCTAAAAACCATGACCTCGAGTTGACTTCTGCAGCCAAACTTGCTCATTCCAGGATTTTACTTTTGTTCCTTCCAGGACAGTTGGCTTGGATGCAACACTGAACCAATTTGGTTTAGTGATAACACACACAAAACACCAGAGGTACCAACTGTTGGAATTGAGAGTTGGAGTCAAAACTGATTGTGTGGCACCTTTTGAGGAACATCTGTAGGGTTTCTGTATAGGAAAGCAGATGATACAGGAAGAAGTGTGGTGATACTCACTGTGCATCTAATTTGGGTCAGGCAGGGCTTTTCAGCTTTGCTTCTGGGCAGCACAGAAGTCAGAACTGTCTGAGTCAGCCTGGTTCTCAGGGAGAACTACCTGCCCCTGAACTTGTGGCTGCTCTGGGCCACAAGTAGATTGCCTGGTGGCAATAGGGAGTTAATTGGAAAGCCTCTAGAAAGGAATTATCTGCATCTTAGCAACTCTAGGATCATTTCTCTCCAACTAAATTTTACACTAGATTTCAATATATGCAGATTTCTTTAAAAATTGTTTTATTTGCTGGAGTTCAAGTCACTTTAAAAAGTTATCTTTTAACTAATGGTGCCCAGTTCAAAAGCAGCCTGCTATACTGTCTTACATTTATTTCATGTTTCAGTCTTTCAGTCCATATTGCCATCTTCTCTTCCATCATTAAAAAATTTTAACATTCTTAGGTTTTTCTGAACATCCTTCTGAAAGCTTTTTTGTCTTTAACTTGCCATATTCTTTCCACACTTATTTCTCACATTTGTATATTTGACTGTCTCAATTTATACGATATTTTTGTGCTCGTTCAAATACATTGCCAGAGTTAATACAGAGCATATTTGATGTTCAAAATGTAGCCACCAGCCAGAATGACAAGAAAGACATATTTTCCTGTAGCCAAAATTGTCCTGCCAGTTTCTGTGTTCTTATAAACACCAGAACTAGGTATTTTTCTAATTTTTTTTACTATCTCAAGGTTGAAATCTTTTAATTATGAAAAAGTAAAAATGTTGCTCTTTCCCACATCTAAAAACATTTACATACTTTTTGTAGCTCACAGTTTTTGAGTCTCTTTCCCTACTACTGAGCAGCTTTGCTAATTTTTACTCTATTCCAGCTTCAGAGGTCTCTGAGAAGCTTCACAGTGTAGTTTATAATAGAAATGTAACCTTGTTTTACAATATATACAAAATTTTTGCTGCCCCAGAGAAAGAAAGGGAGGCAAACAGAACAAAGATAGCATGAGTTTGTTTTACATCCTTGTTGTCCTGTTTCTACAGTGATTGAAATTTGCAGTTGTATTTGATCTTAAATTAGATCAGTTTGAGGACACTGGACTATAGCTTCAGGTTATATTCCTGAAATATACAGCTATTTTACTATTTAGTGGCTCCAAATTGCACATACATTGCCAACTTGAGATTAGTAATGGCAACTCTGAGTTTGGTGTGGATTTCATGGAGATTTTTAGATTATTTAGAAAATAGGACACCTGACAAATCTGCTTTCTGCCATATAATTTTGCTCATACCAGTATGTTAAAACATGCCCACATGTCCTGATTTCTGTTCCCTGCCCCAACAGAGGAATTCCAGAAGTAGATTTCTTAAAAATTCCATTCATACTAAATTAATCCCTAAGCATAAAAACACTAGAATTTTTACTAAAGTTTTCCAGCATTGAATAATGATTATTAAGCTCTCCATTGGTATAAATACATAATTATGTCAGTTCTACTTCCTTCTCCATTAAAATTTTCTGATTTCCAACACTTGTGCATTATGGGGTGAGGTTTGAAAAGTTTTTTGGGAAGGTCAGCATCATCACAGGAAACTTGTCAAGCACACAGGAACTGTGTCTGCAGTGTGATTCTGGGCCTCTGTGTCCATTCTCTCGAGTGAGTGAGCTCACTTCCACCTCTGTCTCTGCCACTATTCTTTGAAAATTGCAAAGGTATATGTGTCTTTTAGGTGGAACACAAAATGATGTCATGATTAAGGTTTTTCACACTTTACAATGTAGTTAGAGATCTAGTGTAAGTTAGGCAATAAAAGGACATCTTACAAATTGTTAAACTAATACATGACAGCTAATGTTTTCACACATGTTGAATTACCTGTATTTTAAACATTACATTTACATGTTAATAAATCAAGTGCAAGAGCACTTGTTAAAATTTTTTGTTGAAATTGAGTAATGCCTGAAACCATTGCTCTCATATACAGATCCAGGATGATTATTAAAATTCATCCTACTGCAGTTATGTAGGACAATTACACTACAAAAGTATACACCTTCATTTCTTTCTTGGTATCAGCCCATTCCTAAACACTCATACATAACAGAAGGTTTAGTTGGATAATTTTCTTAGCAAGATGTGTGTATACTTTTGCAATTGCTGTATGTGAGGATTATTTTTAAAGCACATAGTAGTGAATTGGAATAGAATTGCAAGTGTCCATTAACTGCCAGGTTTCAGCTCCATCATAGGTAGGCAAACCTATCTACCTCCACACTGCACTTTTAGCTGCTGTCCTTTTTGTGCTAAAATGGTGCTACTAGAGTTGGCTGCTTTTTTTTTTTATCTTAAAATTGACTGCTTTAATTTAGTAGATGGTTTTAACCCTTAAGCAACTAGTGAATAAACTAGTAAGTGGTCTGTACAAGGTCTTTTATGTTGTATGATGTCTTCTGTACCCTATATAGAGATATTAGTTCAATAGATGTAATGTCTTAGGATCTTTGCCAGTTGAGGGTCAGCAATTTTTATTTCTGGCCACAGAGTGCTTGTATCAAGAAGAATCACTTACTTTTTTGGTATACAATTAATTTATTAAAATTTACCAGAAATAGATTTCACTAAATAAAAACCTATTACAGAATTTACTAAGACTTGCCTGAGAAAAAATCATGACAAATGCCGCATGAAGCTAAATATGCACTTGTAGAAAGCAATTATCAAAGATGTATGTTAATATATATTTTAAAAGCCCTTTTAATTTCTTTACTTTTATTGAGCCCTTTGTATTTACTTGTAGAAAATCTCTCTGCTCTCTGTCATATGCTTTTTCTCTGTGCCATTCTTTTTCTTGCTATCTGCCTGAGCCCAGGCCCTAGAAAGACAGAAAGATTACTTTGACTGCATTAAGAATGAGCGAGATGAGCTCAGAGAGGAGTTGGCTGACCTGAAGGAAACAATGAAGAGAGGAGAGGTATGTTGGTAGTAGTTACTTTACAGTAACAGAAATCCAAGAATGGGGCATGAAATCAAGGTCAGTGAAAAAGAGGAAGAATGGTTACTATTCTTGTGCAGTCTGAAAACCTGACCTTAGAACAGGATAAATGGTCCATTTCATTGTAACTGTTTCAATTAACTTCAAAAACTCTTAAGAAACTTAAGATTTATATTTTAGCACTTCTCTTTTATGAGTAGTTTGTGTTTTTTTTTTTTCTTTGCCTTTTTAGAAACATGGATTAGTTATAATTCCAGATGGCACACCAAATGGTGATGTAAACCATGAATCAGTGGTTGGTGCAATAACAGTTGTATCACAGGAAGCTGCTCAAGTCTTGGAATCTGCAGGAGAAGGACCACTAGGTAAAAATATCCTAACATACTTCATAGTGTGTTTGAGGTCTGTTTTCCCTCTCATTCACAGTGGGTGTGATTTACAGCTGCAGAAATATACCTGTGATGCTTCTGTAATACATAATTAGACAACTTTCGAGATTGATTTACTTCATTTTTTGGCTTATGATGAGTAAAAAGATGTTATCTTTGGAGTAAGAAAAAATAATATGTGCTTGGATGTTTGAAATGGATTAGTTCTCTTGGTCCAGTATCTGTTTTATTACTGTCAGAAAACATCTTGCCTAGGAGTGGAGTCTTTTGGGTTAGTGTGTTTTCTGTTGTGTTTCTTTAGAAGTATGTCTAATCAATGAAAGAACAGCAAGTGCAGTCTTCCATCACATTCATTAGAAAAAGAAATTTTAAAAGCATTCAGAAAATTACAATAGAAAAATACAAATTAGGCAGGGAGGGTAGTTACTTTAACTTGCTTTTATCCTTAGGTCGAACAAGTTATTGTATGCATAGTTAATCCACTGTAAAACTGTCCTAACATGTGAAGAAACATCTCTATAGATTTGACTTATATTTATGCATAATATATAATAGTAACATATTTTTATATTGACAAAAATTGGATTTGATACATATTTCTGCTCTGGCTCCTCATAGGGAAATACAAATGTCATTATGCTTTGTTTCTATCAAAGTTACAATTCTTAAGGGAGCTACTCTAATCTTAGCACAGTGTTGCTTGACAGACTGTTTTGTAGCCATTACTGATCTTCTGACTAATTAGAGATACTGCCACATTCCTGTGAGTCCTTTTCCCAAGAAATTTTGTTGTGGTTTGAGAACATTTTTACAAACTTTCTAAGCATGTGAGGAAGCTTAGTGGCTTCCCTGAAGAGACAGTAGCCTCCAAATGAGACAGGGAAAAGAGTATACAATCAGAAGAAACTTTTGTTGGAAATGGCAACATATTTTAGTATTAGTTTTAGAATTAAAAACTATCCTCAGTTGTTAATTTACTTTGAAGATTTACTAAGCCTGGAGGTCTTGCTCTTAGAATTGTTATAAATTTTAATTGTAATAAACAGTGTGAATGAAGTATTTTTTTTTTGAGTGAACATTGATGTGTTATTAGTGGAATATCAAAGTTTTATGATCCCAATGCTATTAGCTTTGTTTGACTAGCATTTTATTTGAAATAGATCAAAAAGTTATTAAAAACATGGTCTTAGTTACAGTTTTCTCTGATTTTCAATTGGGTTATTTGGTTTTTAGATATCAGGCTACGAAAACTGGCTGGAGAAAAGGAGGAATTATTGTCACAGGTAAAATAAGCTATTCATTTGAAAAATAGGCTTTTTTGTATCCTTTTGCAGACTATTAATATATTAGCAATAAACAAATATTGAGCACCAAAAGTGCTTAATGAAATATGTAAGCACTAAAGCAAAATAAAATACTCAACTTCCTACCTCATTACCTCAGCAATTAGCAACTCCTCTCACTAGTGTCCTTATCCATGTGACTTTGATCTTGGTTGGTGAAGAAACCTCATTTCAGTAACTGGTTAGCTGAAACATAACTTGCTGCTGACTACTATTAGTGCATGTATTTAAAGCTCTTAATTTGACTTATGCAGAAGTACTAAAGTCAGCAAAATTACATTCTCATAAGCTCAAGTGACACTTTCTTCAAATTGCTGAGTGATACTATTTCATTCATCTGTTACTGAAATAGAAAATTAATATGATCAAAGTAGTTGTATTTAATACAGTTTGCTCCTGAGAAGAGAGGTCTCAAGAAAACATACAGCCATTGAGCAATTGTTAAGAATACCATTGTTTTTGTGCTTCTAGCTGAAGACATTGCAAATTTAAGCTGGTGTTGTCAACATTTGGTTTTAGTTTGAATATATCTTAATTATAGTATAGATGCTTGGTTTGGAATGTCAAGAAATTATAGTACTAAATATAATTATATAAATATGTATGTGCATAATTATCACTATATAATAGTAAAACCCACTGATCATATATTTGATTTGTATTATGAACGGGAGTTTTGCAAGTATAACTTCCATACTGCTAATCTGTAGGGCAATATTTTTATGAGAGTGTGAAAAAACTAGCTCCCACTTCTTTGATAAACTCCCTACACAGTGGATTTAGCTGAGAAATCTGTGTTCCTGGACCACTGGAAAAATCACAATGCAGCTGCTGTAGCATGAAATGGAACTGTTTAAGACTAATGTGCACTACAGACTTGCCTAGGACCATTGTTTCCAAGTGGAGTGTGAGAGAGGACCTCTAGAAAAAGCTGTGGATTATTCTCTCTGTAAACTCAACAGGATATTGTTCAGTATCTTCATACATGTTTAGAAAGGAAAAGGTATGCAGTAGAAGTCCCCAAAGAGAGTTTAATGCCTTCTCCTCCTGTGACAAGCGAGCTGTGTTAGTTACCAGGTGCTCCTGCCCTGTGCAGACACCTCTGCACTGACCAGACAGGGGTTTGGGCTGGGCATTGACAGGCAGAGGGTGATTGCAGTGATGGGGTGAGGGGCTGCAGCCACAGGCCTCAGGGACTGGCTCCCTGCCTCCCCTGCATGGCTCTGTTCCTCTGGCTTACACCACCTTCCCTGCCACTGGCATCTCGGGACTGCTTTGCATTTTTACCACTCAACATTTAGATACACAACTAGTGAACTTCTGGGAGTCTGTTTTTCACGAAAGAACACTTCCTTTTTCAGGTTAGAAAACTGAAGCTGCAGTTGGAAGAAGAACGACAGAAGTATTCTAAAAGTGATGGCATGAATCCAGATATCATAGGCTTAGAGAATGGTTCTGACTTACAACTAATTGAATTGCAAAGTAGGTATATGGTTATTGTTGAAAGTTATTCTCCCTGTGGAGAGGAGACGGACTCTTCCAACTCCTTTTGTTGTGCATTAGTAGTGTTGTGAATGAATATATTGCTGAGCAGATAGGGATTTGTTGGTATATGTCCTTGCAGGGAATTCCTCACTGCAGAATACCTTAAAATCTGCCTCTTTTAGTGTTGAATAAGAACATTCTGGGAAGTTATTTTTCAGTCGATAACCTTGCCTAGAGTGGGTGTCACTCTAATAATTTCAATAATTAATTTCAATTGAAATAAGTAATTTTAATTTTTAGATAACAGAATTTCATCTGAGATTTTTTAAAATAAATTCTATCTAATTTGAATCTTTGATACAGAAACTTAATCTAGAAGACTGTTGTTCTGAAGTAAAACATGAACATTTAACACAACATTGTGTTGCTTCATAGAAGCACTAACCTACTTTCCATTTCAGACAAGCTGTTTCTTCAGCTGAAAACTTTACTTGTTTGACTGACTGTCATTTAATATGCTTGTGTCAATGAACATGAACAAAGCACTGGCAATGTCAGAGCTCAAATGTAACAAGAAAATAATTTGAAAAGCGCCTTGGAGTTTGTCAGTCAGGTTCAAGCCTTGTGTTCCTTATCATTCAAATTCCATTACAGATGTCTAAGCTAAATGCTGCTGGTATTGTGTCTATTGGGGTCTGAGCCATTTTGCAGTGTGTGTTGGGTGTTGTGTTGATTCCTCTTTAAGGAATGAGTTTGCTGTTAAACATGTGTTTTAAAAGGTGTGTATGTCATTGGTATGTCTGAGATTTAGTGCACACTCTTACAGAGAGAGTTGTGTTCTCTAACTAATAGGAAAATTATTTCTTTTCCATACTCTCAAAGATTTCTGAAAGAACATTTATCTCTTTGTAAATAGAGAGATAAATAAAGGCTTCTCAATAAAATGGTCTTTTTAATGAATTTTAATTAAATAGGAAACTGCTAGTTTAGAGAATTGATTTGACTATCATATTTATGTCACTTTTTGTCTAGGAGATGCCAACAGACAAATTAGTGAATACAAATTTAAGCTTTCAAAAGCTGAACAAGATATAACTACTTTGGAACAAAATGTAAGTGTGTCTTTCTTCATATTATCATTACCCTTAATTTGCACACCTTTACAATACTTTTTCAACAAAAACTGTGAAAACATTTCATCATTTAATTTGCTGTTTGATCTTTAGTTTACACAGAATGGCACTACGTTTTTTCACATTTCCTGCAATTCAATACTTGTGCACAGTCTAAGAGAAAATCTACAGAGATGCTGGACTATAATACCATGTTATTGATTTACAATCATGAAGTGGGAAAAGATACATATCTATGAAAACAAACTTTTGAATTTCAGGCAGTAAATTATGTACCTTACATAGCATTTACAACTTTTTTACAAGTAACTAAGTTACATAAATTGATTTTTTTGAACTGGTAGTTTCAGTTCCTCTTTACATTCTGCCATACTTTTGTATTTTAGGAAATTAACTCCACATTACTACCTAAAAAACATGTAAAGGATTATAATTTGAATCACTTTTCCCTTTTGCACACATTCAGGCTATTAGCTTGTCATGTAGATTTGGGGGGAGCAGGGAGCTGTAAATAGAACAGTCCACCAAGTGGGTTTTAACACTTGCAGATTACAATCAGGATTTGTCTCAAGATCCCTCCTTACTGCTGAACTTTGTACTTGAGCTCAAGACCTCTTTCCTCATGTCCTGGTAACAGTTCAGTCTCATTTCTACTCTGCACCTTCTCATATGGTCTCTGTTTTTCAACTTTCCAGCTTTTGTTTTTAATGCACGCATTTCCCAATTCTTTATTTTTCTTATTCCAACTCTTCTCTCTCTGCTTAGTTCTTTAAGTTTCTGTGTCTTCTCAGCAATGTGCTTTTGTCTTGTTTGGGTTTGCAGATTGTACGACTTGAGGGGCAGGTTGCAAGGTATAAAAATGCTGCAGAAAACGCAGAAAAAGTAGAAGATGAACTCAAAGCTGAGAAGAGAAAGCTTCAGCGAGAGGCAAGTGACTTGATTTCCTTTTCAGCTGTATGCTCCTTTCAGTCAAACTCCTCCCTCTTTTGCCTCCAAAGTCTGCTTTTTTGTAATGTTTGGTTACAGATTTTGGGTGTATTTTGAGACACCTTCAAGTCTCAGTGGTGCATTCAGAAGACAACTGCAGCACATAAAAGTAATACTAGCTACAATTTGGTGGGGTACTTCCTGGAAAGGAAGTATCTAAGTTGTATCTTTTCCTAAATGTGATAACTTGTATAACTTTAAAATATTAAAGTAATTCTTCTACAAAAATTACCTGAGAGATGAATGGTCGCTCTGTCATGACAGCCTGGAAATTTTCCAGCATGCACCTCACAGGATACTGGGAAGAAGCTGTATTTAACTGAGCTGTTGATCATGCTTGTTTAAGAGCTGCTGCATGACTAGTGTGCCACTGCTACCTGTGGGAATACATGTCTGTATGCAAGTAACAATGGTGGAGAGGACTTTACCTTGTTCTGGGTAAATTACCTTTATGTAATGGGAAGATGCAGGCACCTAGTTCCTCTGGAATGAATTCATGTTTCAGTTGCTTCACAATTATTTGTAACAGTTGAATTCTGGTTCATCTGCCTGCAGAAATGAAAGTGCTGTGTCTTAACATCTGTGGCACTCTTATAAAGCATATAATGCTTCCATTCCTGACGTAATTTCCTCTTGCAAAGCTTGAGAACAACAGAAAGTCCAAATAAACTAAAGTGATCACAACTTGTTTTCGTTTTATAGTTAAGAACAGCACTGGATAAGATAGAAGAGATGGAGATGACCAATAGCCATTTAATGAAAAGGCTGGAGAAGATGAAGGCAAATAGGACTGCGCTTTTATCTCAACAGTGAAATGGAAATTGAAAATAAAATGCACTGCTCCTTGAAAACTAGCCCCTAGGTTGTTTATCAGTACAGACTTTCATTGGCACAAACTATTTGAACACTGAGCTGTTCACTGGTGGTTTAGTTTCCTAATTAAATTACATACTTTTTGTAACTTATGAGAGAATGAAATGTAGTTTGAATTCCCATGTGAATGACAGTAATTTTTCAGTAGCATTTGATTCTTGAGTCAGAGATGGAGCACAATGCTGTATGTTTGACTTAGTGATAGAAAATGTTTTTACAACTGTGGAATCAAGTTTACTCACGATCTCTTTTGGCTGCTTTAATGATGCTTGATGCTCAGAGACAGCTGCATGAATTCAAGAAGACACTGTATTACTGTATTACAAAACTAACATATATTTGCTTATGACATCACACAGCACAAGTGCCTTTTATCCGGTGCAATTTAGACTTCATTGTTGAAATAACCTTTGAAGCCAGATAGCATTTTATTTTAAGATACATTTGGGGTATTCACTAAACTTTATACATTTTGAAAATACATTTTTGTAAAATATTTAAATTTATAAGAAAAAAATAGGGACTGTATATAAAAATCTGCTTCTTTTTTGCATGGGCACATCTGACTTCTAGGTAATTTTGTCAAATACTAGCCCCTAATACTCTTAGTATTAAGAGTGCAGATTCAAAAACTTACGTTGTACACCATCAAATGATATGCCATCTGCTTAAGTGTGAATTGAAATTTTATGTTGGGAGGAAGGGGGTGGGAAATGTGGCTAAGGAATTTATTAAATGGACACTTTACTGACCAAAATCAGATGTTTTGTATTTTCTTTTGAATACTCAGATACCAACAAGGCATAGAAAAATCGTTGTAGAATATTAAAATCTGATATCCATATTCTTAAGAAGTACCTTTTTGACTTTGAAATAGTGAGCTGAGCTTTTCCTCTACATTTGCAGACTTAAATTTCTGATTTCTCTGACTTGAATAATTCACAGATTAACCTAGAATAATCCCCATTTATCTCACTGGGACATGGTATAGCAGAGTAATCAGATAATATTTTCCCCAGAGCTTTGTGGCAGGAACGGTCATGGAATTGGCTGTGAGGTAAAATAGAGGTGGGGCCTCTACAATAGAAATATGCAGCAGCTACTAGTCTGTTATTGCTTGTCCTCTGTGGTCCTGTCCTTAGTTGGAGGTGATTATATGTGATCAGCTTTCCCTTCTCTGGGTTGGAGTGACTGGTGAGTTGCAGTTGGGAAGGCTGTGCTCTCTCATCTTTGGAGGAACTAGTAGACACTGAAGGTATCCTTTGCCATCTGATAAATTTATGAAATTGATATTTTTCACAGCTTAATTGCTGACTTACCAGTTTCTGAGTGGTTTTTTTGACAGCACTGTCTCATGCCTTATGATATTCCTTTTGATAGTTCACTGAGGTTTCTTCCCACTCTTAAATAGTGTTGGGTAGAAAAGACCCCAGAAGTATTGGCCCATGTCCTGTGAAGAGCTAATTCCAGCTGCCTCTTGCTGTGGCATTGGAGATGTTGGTTACCTCACTTCTGAAACTCGGCAGCACTTTGCTTTCTGACCCAGCAGAAGACCCTTTGCTGAANAGGAAGGATTTTTATTCCTTCCAGATCTTTGATTTGGAAAGCATTTTCAGAGTGGAAGTCCTGTCTGGCTGGTGTTCTGCCCTTAAGCTTGACTAAAGGAGTGTGACAGAGCTCAGCATCGGCCTTTGCTAAAGCCTTCTGAAGGAAGTGGAATTTTTGCCCAAGAAGTAGAGACCTGCAGAAGCAGGACAGCTAGGCCTGGGATAGAAGCAGTCATAACCTTTCATGGCCTTTGTAAGCCCATGTGCATATTCTGTTTGTTGTTGCATTGAAGAGTTTGCTTCCATTTATTTTGCAAGCTTATAAAAGAGGAGCAGGTGTGCTTGGNAAGAGGAGGTCCAGCCCTTTGCTGTGGGTCTAGCAGTCAAACTTGAAGATTCAGAAAGTTTTGAAAACTATGTTCACTTTCAAAATGTTCTCCTTTTGTTCNCTGAACATTAAAGACAGATGTTAAAAGCTTTCTCAAGAGGAGTTAGAATTCCATGAAACAACAAGAAACTGTGCAGTGTCTTGGTTCTTAGAACTCCATCTGGGAGTGGTGAGGCAGCAGGACAATGAAGAGTATAACGCTGTGCAGTACCAGTGCACTGCAAATTCAGGTCTGTTTTTGACACAGGAAAACTTGGGTTACAGTAGTACAGGTAATGAATGCTTATAGGGCAGGCTGCTGGGGCTCCAGGGACAATCAATCTTTCCTGCATGGAGATTCTTGAAACCTTATGCAGTGGTGTAATCCCTGGGAATACTGTGGACTGAAAACGTACACTAATTGCTCAAAAGGAAAAATAGGTATTTTGGTTAAACATAAGCAATCTTGTTTTGATGGCTGGTGTAACAAGGCTGGCTGGTGGAAACAGGGTGCTTTCACCAAAAAACCAAATTGAAACTGCAGAACATAAGCTGTTAACATTTTTAAGAGGAGGTCCAGCCCTTTGCTGTAGGACTAGCAGTCAAACTTGAAGAGTCAGAAAGTTTTGAAAA
>WEIV01015531.1:27872-52026 GCA_013390005.1 Calyptomena viridis
TCAAGAATATATTTTGAAGGTTGAAATGTAGTGGTTATTTATGGCCATGCTCTCACTCATTAGAATTGCATTAGTTTATAGTAAGTTAAGCAGAGGTAGGTATGGAGAAAAGATTAACTTAAACCAATTTAGACCATTTTTCATATAAAAATTACCATGATTTAAAAAATTTGCATTGAATACAGGCCACTTTTTCTTTAAAGTTGCATTGTCTTTCAAATTTGGCTTTGCACAATCAATCTTTCCACAATTAAACACAAAATCTTACTTTTATACATGGTTATTATCTCACTATTTCCAGACTATGAGTAAGTAATATATTTAAACTTTGTTCTACATCCTCAACAACCTCATTTTTAGCTCCTTAGTTTTTTATAGCTGTGACTAATGTCAGGGGCTGTCAAAGGGCCTTACACCTGTAAGCCATGAGAGGTAACACTATTTTCAGCAACTTCTGTAAACTGGAAGGAAACCAATATTCTTCCTTGCAGATCTTTTGGAGCTGTGCTGCTTTACACCTGATGAGGATGTCTATAACAATACACAGAATTACAATTTAACATGTGGCACATACCTTGTGTCGGCAGTGAATCCCTTTTGCTTTCATGCTCATATTTGCAGTAATATTTCTTGTCTTTGTCCTCTGCTGGCACAGTTAACCAGCTGGCAATGGAGTATTTCTCCTCTTTTGAAGGCTGCCAAGCTTTGCCTTTCACCACGTTGTCCGTTACCTCCTTTTCTTCATCAGTCCATGTCACCCGAATAACTTCAGGGTAGAATTTCTCAATAAGGCAAACATACACTATCTGATTTTCATGGGTTTTCTGCAGGATTTCTGAGTTTGCAGGTGGAGAATTTCCTTTGTCTGGATTGGTTATTGGAGGAAGAAAATTAACAAAACAGAGAGTTGGAAGATCAATAGTGTACAGCAAATAAATGCACAGCCACAAAACACAAATTCTGAAAAGCAACAAAATAAACACCTTATTAACAAATGTTAATATGCTTATGACAGATGTAAATGCTCTTTTGAGAAACTTCAATACTGTTGAAAATACTAACAGCTATTAATCTCTCTTGAAACCAAGTTAGAAAACTTCAGGCAGCTACATGAGAGCCTGTATCCCACAGCCTTCCAAGCAGTACTGCCATCAGTGCATTTGTCTGCTCAAGTCTTTGATAATTATTAAATAATGGTAATATTTCCTGAAAGAGCTTTGCTCATTTATTCAGTAAGAGGAATTTAATTTTGCTTTATAATATTTATGCAAAAACAAGTACATTAAAATTTTGTCAACAGAATATAAAGGTAGATAACCTACATTTCAAATTGTTGCTGCTTTATGGCCCCAGCATAAATCTCCATATTAATTAACATCTACTATATCTAACTAAAATTTAAAAGGCAGTATTACTTTTGTGATTTTTTGGGGGGAGGGGGAGTGGGAATCAACAAAAATTCATTATTGCCTTTTTATTTTAAGGCATTCCATGTATTTGCCAGGTGAAGATTTTTTATGAAGACAGGAAAAGAGAATCACAAAGTGCCCTGGACACCAAAGCTTGGCAATGCCATTCCTTTAATACTAGATCTGTTTAAATGGCTGATTTAACACATCTGAAAAGGAAAAACCAAAAATAAACTAAACCAGAAGAACATGCTATATCTAGGTAACATTTCTACATCTAAACAGCATAATTAGCCATCCCAGGGGTTTTGTGGATGATACTCTGTATGCTCAGAACGAACTTATGTGAATAAATATATTTTAAATTAAAAGTGAGCTGTTTCCACAAGCTAACTGTATGTAATCTCCATTTTATTGACCTCTCTGTATTAAGCCTTATGTTATTAGGAGGACTAAAAATCATCCAGATTTTGTCCACACAGAGATGGTATTTTGATATTATTGAAGTGGAGAGTAAATAAAAGAATCTGCTTAATTTAAATGTGAGCTGCATAGGCAGTGCTCACAGGCAATCGTTTTTTTTCTATGCTTAACTGCAAGTGAAGACTGGATACAGTTTTCAGAATTGACTTTTATTATATAGAAAGTACTGTTTAAGACTATTTTTTTAAGGCAGAGGAGACATTTTAGATGTTCACCTCCTTAAGCCACTTTTTGCCTTTAGATTCCTATGTAAATCTCTGCTGCCAAATTTGAGCAGTTGGATGCAGGGGGTTTGAATTTTGGTCTGAGTGGTGCAGTTTTTGTGCATTGGGAGAAAACACATTAGTAGAAACATGTATTTTTGTCAAAAAAGCTTCCACTTTTCTTTAAATGATCTAGCTATTCTAGAACAATCTTCTACATTGCAAGCCCCCAAAACAACTCAGCCATTCTTTGAAGAATTTCAGACTGGTTTAAAAACAAAGATGACCTTTCTACCTTCAAAAGGCTGTCTACTTTTGAAAGGGTAACACTTTTATTAAGAATTCCTTAATTTGAGAGATTTGTTACTGAAATGACCATGTGGACTGAGTTCTGTTGTACCAGAAGTAAAATTACTAACAATCTCATGGTTAGCTAACATTAATTTGGGACTTAATTTTATCTTCTTTATGCATCAAACCTTCCACGGATGGAAGATTAAAGTAATTCCTAAAATAGTTTGTTCCAGAGCTGTGTGTGTTCAGAAGACCATGCAATAGCTCATCTCAGTGACACTGTACTCTGCAAAGCCTCATGACTATTTCAGATGTTTCTTTTCGATTTTCAAAGCTTAATTAGTTGTCCTGCTTAATTTCAGTAGGCTAAAATCTAATTGCCTAGTTTGACATAATTCTCTTGAATTATCAAGTTTAAATAGAGAGGCAAGAGCTGCTAGTTCATTGTGCTCATCTGAGAGACTTTTGTTAAGACAGAATAATTTCCACCTCTGCAATTGCAAATATCTTTCCATTTACCATAAAAAGACCCTAGATGCTCAGCTTAAATGAAACACCTAAATCATGTCACAATACTGAGGATACACATTTCAGGGGTGTGTGTGCATGGGGGTGACTCATGTACATACAGAGGTAAATGGATGGCAGTGGAGAACTGAACAAATTCAGTTTTTGAACATATATATATGTTTGCATGTGAGAAAAGTATGTTTGTAGGTATGTTGTTAAGCAGTTTCCTAAGGGAGGTTTTAAGAGGTATATAGGTTTTACTTTTTCATATAATATATAAGCATGAGCAGGTATTTCTTATGCTAAAGTCTGTCTTTTCTCTCTTGTAACAATGCAGTGAAACTGCAAAACATTGTACAAATAAAATCATGGTGTTAGGTTTGTAATCAAGAAGCAATTAAAATTTTAAGTTCAAAATATATATTTTTAATGAGTAGCTGTCAAAAGTTTTCTTAATGAAACTCCTCTACGGTTTCTTTAAAAGCATCTAGAATAAGATTTATAAATAAGGTCACTGTGTTCTTAAGTTGAAAATTTAATTCTTATTACTTGGATGAGCCCACAAAATTGAGTAATTTTGTCCAATACTGAAAGTTCCTGTGTTCCCCTTCAAGACAGGGGAGCTGAGGACACTCAGCACACTCAGCTCTAAACAGCATTCTTGTCCTGCTTGACAGAGACTTTGGGTATTATAATTGGTAATAATACAAAATAATCTTGACCCCCAGTGAGCCTTCACAGATGCCTTAAAGAGCAGTCAGCCTTCTTTCCAAAACTTTCCCATTACAACTTTTAAAAACATAAGATTTTGAAAACACTTACTGAAGACAATGAGTTTTGTGCCAACCAAACACCATCCCACAATGGTACAATATACAGAAACTGCTATCAGAAGGATGGGCTCCATCCAGAGGGACCTGGGCAAGTTTGAGAAGTGGGCCCAT
This sequence comes from Calyptomena viridis, assembly GCA_013390005.1. Taxonomy (NCBI): domain Eukaryota; kingdom Metazoa; phylum Chordata; class Aves; order Passeriformes; family Eurylaimidae; genus Calyptomena; species Calyptomena viridis. Next base: position 31,716 of record WEIV01015531.1, read on the forward strand.
GGGAATCTCATGTGGATGAACAAGACCAAGGGCAAGGTGCTGCACCCGGGTCGGGGCAATCCCCGGTCTCAGTCTGGGCTGGGGGGTGAACAGACCAAGATCAGCCCTGCAGAGAAGGATTTGGGGCTGCTGGTGGCTGAGGCTGCACATGAGGCAGCAGTGTGCACCTGCAGCCCAGAAAAGCACCTGTGTCCTGGGCTGCCCCCAGAGCAGGGTGTCCAGCAGAGAGAGGAGGGGGTTCCACCCCTCTCCCCCACCCTGGTGAGACCCACCCGCAGCGCTGGGTCCAGCTCTGGGATCTCCAGCTCAGGAAGAACATGGACCTGTTGGGTCGAGTCCAGATGAGGGGCCAACAAGAGGATTAGTGGGATGGAGCAGCTCTCCTATGAGGAAAGGCTGAGAGAACTGGAATTGTTCAGCCTGGAGAAGAGAAGGCTCAGGGGTGACCTAAGTGCAGCCTTCCAGTACCTGAAGGGACCCTGCAAGAGAGGGGCTTTGTACAAGAGCTTGTAGTGACAGGACAAGGGGTGTGGATCCACACTGAAAGAGAGGAGGTTTAGAGTAGGGTTTGAACTAGAGGATCTTTAAGGTCCCTTCCAACCCAAAGCATCCTATGATTCTATGATTTGGCTGGAAAAGTACCAGATTTAACAGCCATCATATGAACAACAGCAGTCTCTTTGGCTGTGTGAATGTAGAATATTTGCATTCAGTCTCAGCTAATGATGCTATTCCCAAAGAGCCTTATCCTAAGTCCTCGTTTTCTCCACTTCATAATAATCTCAAGATCTTAAGTGTGAAGAAATTACAGCCCTTTTACTCTATTAATAAAGTCAGAAGCCTTGGCCTCATAACAAAATCCTATAGAATTAGAGTGATGTTTGAAGATAACTTATTTTAAACTGTAGATATGAAAAGCATAACTTCCTTATTAACAAAAAACTGCACACTTATCACACCACAGAAATTTCTACTGAACTACAGGTATAGGCTGTGAGCTATAGAATTAAAACATGTGGTAGCAATAGTTCCTCTGCCTTGTGTTTGTGTAGTTGTTTACTTCAGGATTATGGCATTTAAAGCACATGTAGTGGGGAAAAAAGTATTTTTGTCCTCCTTTCTATTTCACTTTCTATTAAAATAAATGGCTCTGCAGGAAAGGCAAAAAAAAAGATCATTTCTTCATTAAGCAATTACTAAACAGTAATTCAGCATAATTAATGCTGAATAATTAATTAAGTTAATTTGTTAAAGAGGTTTTGAGCAATGAGGAGAACATTTGGAGGTACCAATTTATTTCTTCTGCCAAAGTGCTGAGTATGTGACAAAATAATTATGGATAAATTATTTCACTTTTACTAGCCTAATTCAAAAAATTTCTTTGCAGTGACCATTGCATACTGCACTTTGTAGTAAGAAGAGATTTTCTTTTTTAATGCTTAATTCACAGCTGCTTAATTCCCTGCTAACTCCTTCAGTACAGCTGGAGGAAAGAACAAGGAATCTATTAGAGGCCATTTTCCACCAGATTTCTAGAACTATGATCAAAAGTGGCTCAGAACAGCTCCTTTTCAGACATGTTTGTAATCCTAAATGACTGCATTGCAATACAAGGCTCAAAGTAGAAATGGTGAGCTGAGACAGAGAATGGTGCTGACTCTGAGACAATAAAATATCATCTGTATGACCACTCCAAACTCCTATAGCTTATAGCATGAATTGTGTGAATAAAACATGCAACTTACCTGACACAATGAGTTTTGTACCTGAGCCAAACAGCTTTGTGTAATAACCCAGCACAGTGAATAAAGTCTTTACAATATCCATGCAGCTCAGATGTGTTTACATGGGTAAATAATATGCTTTAAAGCAAATCAGATTTGATACATCATCAACTTTTAGACTCTAGAAAAGACTCTGGAGAGAGGCAGGATAGCAGAATATTTGATCAGATATTGGTGAAGTCATTTGCTCCTTATTCATCCCCTTAAAATCAGACCTAGAACATGATGCAGGGATCTGAGTAGCATGAGAACACCAAACAATCTTTGTTGTTGTAATATGAAATAAGCATTTCAACTATGCCTACCTTAAAACTGTTCTGGGCATATCTCAGATAACTCTTTCATTTGGTACAGACACAGTCCTGAAGGAAAACGTTTTGTTTTCCAAAAACAAATAAAAAAAATTGCATAAATTTCTTTCAGAATGAATTAGGAGTATTGCAAAGGTTGAATGTATATACTTAGAAAGAAAAACACCTTTCTGTTCTCCAAATGCCTTCTTTGCCATATTTAAATTCATCTTTACAAAGAAAATAATACTGGGGCTGGTTATACAACTGTGTTGCAATTATCTGTCATTTCCTCCATTTCATACTGAAATACAAAACAATTATGTTGTGTTCTACAGATTGAAATGGTGTTCAAGGAGGAAATCCTGCAAACTCTTCAGAAGGATTAAAATTAGAGGGAATTAAAATAGCAGAGCACTTTGTGCAGCCAATGCCTAACTGTACTGAAAAGCATTTCAAAAGTAGTCAAGTTTTATATTTTGTACTTACTTGAAACCATAAGCTCAGTTCCACTTCCAAACATTTTGACATCAGCATCCCACAGCCTGATAATGCTTAGCAATATCTCCTGCACTGCACTTTTCTGGCTTAGGCTACAGAAAAAGTGTCTCTGACTTAGAGGTTGGTGATAAATCTGACCCAGTACAATAGCTGAATTTTCAACATTGCCATTTTTAGAAATACTTCAAGTTTTGTAGTAAGTGAAAAGGTCAGGAAATTTTTGGTCAGGGACATGGATAGGTAACATTTTATGTTGCTCTCTAACTCTCCTCAGCTGTTTGCAATCTGACCTAATTATAGTTACCTTCAGAATTACCTTCATAATTCATTTTCTGAGCAACATACATGTGCTTTACACTGAAAACAGCATTCATCCTATTGATTGCATAGCTTCACCACAATTAAGAACAATATGGATGCAAAAGTAACCTGGTTACTTTCAGTAGGGCCAGAAACCAGAAATTTATTACACTCAGGGAATTTTTCTGACCAATTCTGTCAATAAGAAACTCTTTGCATTTCTCACTTACTGTTCTGGGAGTAAACTTTCAAGAAGTTACATTTTCTTTCCCAGAACAGGAATTAATCCATCGCAATATTTAAAATTTTTACCCTTTCTTATTTTTCCATTCCCCAGTCCTTTATAAATATTCAGCAATTGATCTAGAGTCAATATCTATTCATGAGATTGATATATTTATTGATCATCAACACACCCAGCTGGGGGACCATGCACAGTTCATGACCAAAACATGATTTATCAGGGATAAATTAACTTTCCTACAGTCTTTCATTCCTAATTATCTGAGAATCTAAATGCTGCTGTGAAAATCAGTTCAATGATAATGGTACTTACTAGAGACAATAAGCTTTGTTCCCATGCCAAAGTATTTGATCCAGGTGCTCCACACTGTGTTTTGACTTTACAATAAGCTCGTGTGCTCTCTTGCTGTAGCATTGGTGAAGAAAATCCCATTTTTTCCCAATCATCCCTGGGAGCCTCCATGAAGGCCTGGCTTTTTGCTGCTGGGAGGGAGTCAGGAATTTCAAACTTACATCTGGAAGTTCAGCTGATGTCTAATACCCTTCAGAGGAAATCTGTTAGATAACCCCTCTGCTTAATGCCTTAGAATTAGATGGGGCTTTTCCTTCACTTTTAGACGCACAAATGGGACACAGAATTCTGCATGGAAAAAAAAACCACATACCTTGATGTGAAAATTCTGCTCTTTCCCAAAGTAGTGCACCCCTTCTCAACTGCAATTAAGTGACATCAAGTACTACCAGCAAGGAGTTCCTTTTTCATTGTCTGAATACAGCTCAGCAGAGGGACAGCAGGGAGAACCCACATCAAAAGCATCATGCAGGTGTCTGTTAAGTTGCAGTTTTTTCTTCCTGCCCCCAGGGCGTGGTTATTGCCTGCCCATCTCTTGGAGTCACTCCAGGCTCTGCTACAGCAGCTCACTCCCAGCTGGTGGGAGGAGGTGGCTTTTGTGCAGGGGTTTCTTATAAAACAGCCCGAGGTAACTTCAGAGGAGTCACCACTGCCGATCAAACAGCCTGCATACTTTGTCATTTAAAATAAACCGAGTTAAGAGTCCTTCTGGGATCTCTTGTGGCATCCTGACTGCAAAGCTATGTTGAGAAATTACTGCTTGAGGCTAAAGGGAGGGACTAGAGGGTGAAGGTCTTTCAGCCAAAGCAGGTTTTTTAAAAAAAAAAAAAAAAGCAGTGATCTACACTGAAATCTGGACAGGAACATTCTGATCACAACCACAGAGCAAGGGCAGGAATGGTGGAAACAGAGAATAGTGCCAAGTGGTGCTTGTCCTGCCATGTCTTAGACACACAGTGAAGGAGACCATCAAATCACCTGCAGCTCCAGAGGCTACTGGAATATGTTCACAACATATTCCAGCTGGGAATTCTCATTTGAAGAATCAAAGTGAAACACTGCATATTGCAGATGGCTTGTCAGCTTCCCTGTGTGATCTGGGCTTGCAAGTATGAGGAGGATAAAACTGACCTGTGGTCATTTGGAGAACTAATTGAAATTAAAATTTAAATTAAAATTAAAACTTTCTCATCCCATCAGACTAATATCCTCCAGTGAACCAAGTGAGGAGACTTTCAGGGTACTGTAGTAAAAAGAGAATATTGGGGAGAGGCTTGATGGTCGAGAAAAAGCTCACTGAATTTCTGAGGCATTGAGGTCAGCATGCACCTTGAGGCAGTAACTAGGATGGATGCATTGCATATGGAATATAAGTATGAAAAGTTGTTCTTAACTATGGAAAGCTCTTTTTTGCTAGTAGCTGTCTCCAGTCTTTTGGATCATTCAGATCCAAAACCAGTGAAACACAATAATGAGCAAGAAGGTGGGGAAATGGAATGATACAGCTCCCCAAAAAAAGAGAACAAAAATTCCCACCTTCAGATCTCGGTTGATAGATAGAAAATTTTCCTCCTCTCACAGCTGCTAAATTGTAAATTAAAGGAGTTACCCTTTTCCTTTGCTTAAAATTTTCACAAACCTTCAGGCTAAAGCTCTCTCAGTTTTCTTTGTCAGGCCAAATTTTTTGAAGACCTACAGTACAACATGCTGGCCTGCTTCCAGGAACAACAATAGGGGAAAATGCTCCTTTCCATTAAATAAATCCTTACAACGAGATCACTAACGTGACTGAGTGATGAGGATGAGATGCTGGAATGGAGAGGGTGGGTTAGGGATAGGACCTTCACTGTTCCATTTGCCCTTGCTCAGCCAAAATCTGTAGCTTTGGACAGCTGATGCTCCCAAGGCATCACTCAGCACTGAGCATGTCCTGCATGTGAGGCCAGGTGGCTCATCCACACCAAGGGAAGTGCCCTGGGATCTTTGAAGTTGTTTGTTGTTGAGATGCTGAGGGAGCCTTTGATCTCTGAGTCTCTACCAGGGTGACTGTGACAGTAGGCACAAGGGTTGGCAGCAGTGTATATTGCAAAAATACACATGTTCTGGCTAGAAGTGTTTTCAGCCAGGTACCTGTATGCTTGGAAGCCATCATCTACTACTTTTACCCCTGAGAAGCAGAGAATCCTCTCTGAAGCTGTTTTTGCCTTCTGTTGATACCAAGGGATGGTGATAGGATCAAAATCTTCAGAGTTGACACTAAAAGGACATTCCAGGTGTACAGTTCCTTCAGAATTGGTGGCAGACAGAGGGCTCTTCATGGGAATTTCTTCTGCCAATCCCTCTAGAAAAAAAAAAGAGGAAAAATTATGTTATTAGCTGGAATTCAGGGATTTGGGAAGATGCCTGTTAGCATCCTGAGCAACCTGATCAAGTGTATGGTATCCCTGCCCATGGTGAGGTTTGGAACTGGACAATATTTGAGGTCCCTTCCAACACAAACCATTTTATTACTATATGAGTCCATGGTTCTATGAAATCACTGAACACTTGCCGGCTTAAACTTACTTTGCATTTAAGATTTTCAGGACCTGAGGCTACTGGGGTGTAGTGTTTATTTGCTTCTAGCCTGATCTCTCTAAATGCCCATAGCTCATTCTGTGTGGTGATTTCAGGTACCTAATTACACCCCTCATCAGGAAAAGAAAAGCTGATGAATAGGCACATACTTGGCTATAGTCACATTCCTCTCACGATTTTCTGTGAAATGCTTGCTGTGCCCAGGGCTAACTTCTTGCAATTCTGAAGTAAGTCCATCAAATTTGACAGTTGCAGCAATAAAACCCTCCCAATGAAACCCTGTTTATTCTATTTGTTTTGATGTGAAATGAAAGAAGACAACGGTTATAAGCAGCACATCATGAGCTGTGGTAGATAAGAGACTGTAAATCTCTCATTTAAATTGGTCTGTGTGGGGTTTTGTGGTATCTGAATTAGGTAAACAGTATTTACAGTTGTCCCAGGGGCTAACAGTTGCTTACATGTACAGCAGGAAAGACTGCAGGGGGGAATTTTTCTCAGAAGTGCTAGTCAGTGGCAAGTATTTCATTCCCACACACCAAGGTACTTCCTTCAGCATGTCTTTCCTAAGGGACAACAGTGGCTGGACTAGAAGATCAGTGATTCTCTGCTTGCTCCCCTAAAGGCCACCAGAGTTCTGCAAACAGCACCAGCAGAGCAGGTGAGTGTCCAGTATTTATGTGCTAAGTCTCAAGGCAGTGAAGGCTTCCTTTGTCCTTAAAATAGTATATTTGCATTGAAAACAGGAGCCCTAATGATGACCCAGACTTCAAAAAGGACAGTTGTACAGGGTTAGCTGACCTTTTTGGGTAGCAGGAAAAGGTTTGGCCTTTCAGCAGCTCACATCAGATGGAGAGAGAAGACTGGTGGGGTGCCACAGTCACAACCTTGTGGTTCAGCTCTTGCAGGTGTTCTTTTTGCCTTGATGATCTTTAAGTTTCTGACACAGTGAGGATCCCAGTAGGCACAGTAGTAAGTGGCAGTGTCCTCTGGAATTACATCTTTTATTGTAAAAACACACCTTCTCTGGGCAGAAATTCTTTCCACCATGTATCTGCTTGCTTGAAAATCACTTTCAACATTAGCTTTTCCTCCTGAAAGGAACAGGAGTCTCCTCGGAGCTTCACCCTCCTTCTGCTGATACCAGTGTATGACAGCACCTTCAAAATTTGCCCCTAATGCTTGAATTTCACATGTCATTCGTGCGCTTTTTTGGAACTTGGTGATGGATAAAGGACTCTGCACGGGAATTTCCTGTGCAAACCCATCTAGGAAAGAGAAAAGGAGAAATAATGTCATTAGCTGGAATTCAGTGAAAAACGCCTGTTAGCACAGCCATGGGTGCCTGGTAAGGAAAAGTACAATAATAAGGAAATACTTACAAGACCAAGTGGCTGTGGCCACAAGCACTGCCAGCAGCAGCATGTTTGCTTGCCACACTCTGCTCTTGTTGAGACCCAGAGGAGGGTGAAAGGGCCCCCAGGTGGAGATGGTGGTGTGTGGAAGGAGGAGGACTCTCTCAAATGTTCCTCAGCAATGGGTTTCCTGTGGTGTGCCTTTGCAGAAATCCCTTTCCGGGCTGCCAAATACTAGAATTGTTTAAAAGACTGTGGTCCTGTCTGCTTTTCAAGCAAACACAAGAAACATCGGTAAATTCAAGGATTGTGGCCCTATAAAACTCGAGTCAGAGCCACAGAGAAAAGGTTGTGAGCTAGAGCATCTCATGCACAGGAAACGTGCAGCCACAGCATTTCAGTTTCGAAGTTCAGCTGAGATGCAAACACTTACTGGAAAAAAAGACCAGAATAAAGAGAGCAGCTGCTGTCAACAGCCATTGCAGAGAGGGTGAGAGGGTCGGGTGCTGTTTGGGACCCACGTGTGACTGGTGAGCCCAGGCTGCAGCTCACTGGGCATGAAGAAATGATTGCTTTGGCCTCTCTCCTGCTGGCAGTGGGAGACATGCAGCGAGCTGGTGGTCAGTGCATGTTGCCAAGTGCTTTGGAAAGGTGCCTGTGAATGTAGGCATCCAGGGAGAGTAAGGCAGGCAATGGGAAGGGTCCCTCTCTTGTCAATAAATAACTGTGGGAAAGCCTGTTTAATTTTCTGTCGGGCCACCCCGTGAGAGATGAGAAGAAATTAATTAAAAAGTGGCAGAACACAACAAAGTGACGAGGAGGAGAGAGCCGAAAATCAGGTTTTAAGGTGCACAGAGGGTCCAGGAAAAGATCACTCATCCCATCAGCATCCCATGACAGTCTCCTGCATGGGGATCTATAGTTAAAGTAAAAACAGCATTGGCAATCACACGTTCAGAACCTGAAATCAAGCCCCTGGTGCCAAAAACTACCATGTATGAAACAGTAGCAGCACAATGCTATTCTTCTGATCACACAGTAGAACTCTTGTCAGGCACCTGATCCCAGATGAAGAATGAAGAAATGTTGCAGTGACTGGGTCTCACATGACTAAATGCCCAATTTACAAGCACTGTCCAGGTTTTGTGCTGTAGCTTTCTAACACAGTAACTCTCCCAGTAGAACTAATTACATACCAAACATGATGATGTCTATGCCAAGAGGACACATGCAGTGGCTTGAACATTGTTCTACAAAATACCTTTTCAGGTTCAAACTATCACTAAATGGGCTTGTCACTGATGAAATGGCCAAAATCCACTTTGCAGAGAGCTTCATTACCAAAGGCTATCTAAATAGTTTCCCTTTTGTAAATCAATGGTGACTAATCCTGATCACCTTCTTCATCTTCCCGTGCCTGTAAATGGTTTGCAGGATTAGCTGTTCTATTACCTTCCCAGGGACTGAGACAGGGATCACCTGCCTGTAGTTCCCCAGGACTTCCTTGTTGTCTTTCTTGAAAATAGGAGTGACATTTACTTTCTTCTGGTCTTTGGGAACCTGTGCTGGTTGTTGTGACCTTTCAAAGGTTAAGGGAGAGTGTCTTTGAAAAAGCCTTGGTCAGCTGGCTCAGTACTTGTACTGAATACCTCATGTTTTCCCATATCACCGGTTTCCCTGCTCTATCCAGCTGCTTTCCCTACTCTTCCTTTTGCTGCTGCTGTATTTGTATAATCCTTTCTTGTTCCCCTTTATATAGTTTGCCACATTCAGTTCAAGCTGGGCTATTGCTTTCCTTAACCCATCCGTGCGTGGTTGAACAAATTTAACCGGATCACCTGACCCTGCTTCCACCTCTTGTACACTTCATTTTTATGCCTGAGTTCAGTCAGCTTTTTGCTCATTCATGAGGGAGTCCTGCTGCTTCCTCTTGGTTTCCTCATTGTTAGGCTGGACCCTTCTTGAGCTTGGAGGAGATTTTTGAATGTCAACCAGCTCTCCTGGACACCTCTTCTCTCCAGGGCTGTATCCAATGGGATTCTTCCAAGCAGATCTCTGGAGAACTTTAAAGTCTGCTCTCCTATAGTCCAGTGCTGAGGTCCTGCCTTTTGCTCTGCTGTTTTCTCTCCCGATTCAGAACTCCACTGGCTCATGGTCACTGGAGCCAAGGCTGCCCCTGACAAGTTCTCTATTGTTTGTGAGCTGGAGGTCCAGCAGAGCACTTTTTCTTGGTGACTGCTCAATCACCTGCGTCGGGAAGTTGCTGTCAGCTCAGTCCAGAAACCTCCTAGATTGGTTGTGAGGAATCCTCAGATCCTACAATACAAAAACAAAAGGTAAGCTGACTGAAGTTCACATCTGAGGTCACAGGTAGTACAACCTAATTTTCAAATAGTTGAGGACAGAAATATCTAGAGCAAACTATTATATACTCAAATCACACAGGAAGTAGAGCAAAAACAGTGTTCAGAGCCAGTGGAACTGTAGAGGAACCCATCACTATACAGGTATTTGTGATGACTTTTTAAGGTCCGGATGCATTAGAGGAATATCTCAAAGGATATTGAACATGTGCACTTTAACCTAATTCAGAAAACTGAAGACATAGAAGTATCTCAATGTTCTGACCTAGCTATGAGGAAAATGCCCCCTTTCCTGGAAGCAGTGTTTAATTGTAGAGTCTGATTTGTAGAACTCAGTGCAGTTAGCCCTGAGAGACTCAGAGGCTCTGCTTGCCTGGGGCATAGCTCGTGGCTGAGGATTTCAGTTATGCCTTGAACACATCAGGTGAGGAACACTGACAATGAAAATTGGGCTGTTGTGGGAATTTGTAGTGACTGAAATGTGAAGGAAGACAAAAGAAAAATATGAAGAAACATGTGCAAGATCACCTGGTCTTCTCTCCATCTTTTGTATTACTGTCTTTTTTTCAAGAGAAAGCACTGAGAATGTGGAGACGTTGCTTCACTTGCTCAGATTTTAAGAGAGAAGAGCTATTTATAGCTCACACACAGAGACTGGCTGTGTTCACCATCAGGTGAGTGCTTTCAGTAAAATCAAGTCTTCATTTTAAAAGCAATGTTTCATATATTTACATTTAAGTGACGGGAAGACTCCAGTTTCTGGATGTTGCAGACACACACTGATTGAGTACTGATTGTTAACGTCACATATTTAACAGTTGTCCTAAGATGTTGTTTTTCCTCTCCTGCTGCATAGTTCAGACCTTGTGGTTCAGAGCACAAAGCACCTTTTTGTATGGCTTATCTTTGCCCATCTTATGCTGTGGTGCCTTGGTAATCCCAATAAGCACAGTAGTAGGTGCCAGAATCCCTCGGCGTTAAAGAATTTATCGTGACACCATATAATGGCTCAGTAGGATCCTTCCGAACTTGAAATTTATTTCTATCCTTGTTGTTATCAAAAGCAGGTTTGTCTCCTATCACGTACAGTATCCTCTTTGGTGGCTGTCCAGGAAGCTGCTTGTACCAGTGCACGATGGTTGTGTCCTTCAGTCGGCACAACATGCTGGCAGACCTGCCCTCCTTCTGATGCTGCATCCTTGGGGTTTGCACTGGTGCTGACTGTGTGTCTCCACCTGGAAGTGGCAGCAGAGAAATGGTGTGAGGGGAGAAGNCAATGTTTCATATATTTACATTTAAGTGACGGGAAGACTCCAGTTTCTGGATGTTGCAGACACACACTGATTGAGTACTGATTGTTAACGTCACATATTTAACAGTTGTCCTAAGATGTTGTTTTTCCTCTCCTGCTGCATAGTTCAGACCTTGTGGTTCAGAGCACAAAGCACCTTTTTGTATGGCTTATCTTTGCCCATCTTATGCTGTGGTGCCTTGGTAATCCCAATAAGCACAGTAGTAGGTGCCAGAATCCCTCGGCGTTAAAGAATTTATCGTGACACCATATAATGGCTCAGTAGGATCCTTCCGAACTTGAAATTTATTTCTATCCTTGTTGTTATCAAAAGCAGGTTTGTCTCCTATCACGTACAGTATCCTCTTTGGTGGCTGTCCAGGAAGCTGCTTGTACCAGTGCACGATGGTTGTGTCCTTCAGTCGGCACAACATGCTGGCAGACCTGCCCTCCTTCTGATGCTGCATCCTTGGGGTTTGCACTGGTGCTGACTGTGTGTCTCCACCTGGAAGTGGCAGCAGAGAAATGGTGTGAGGGGAGAAGCTCCTGGAGTTTGGAATCAAAAAGTTTTCACCATGTACACAGGAAGGAGAGGGGAGGGAAAAAATGTGCTTACGTGACCAAAATGAAGTTGCAAGAAGGACTGGAAGTAGTAACATGTTGCAAATTTAACCAGGAAATAAAATAAATAGAAACAGAAATGTTATAAAGCCCTTCAGGTGGAGAAAGAGGAAATGACTCATTTAGCACATCCAATGGTTGTTCTTCATGTCATTAACACCAAGGGTGTTAAATTTACTGACAAGCTAAACTGCAGCAGTAACAGTGTAGAAAGGACATAAAATACTCAATCTGAAGAAAAATTTCTTCATCTATCTACCTACTACATTCATTTCAGACTTAGCTACTGAGTACACACGTAAAAACTCAAGTTGTTCAACCTGGCCCTTCTCAAGGATGTTGTCCTCCCCTCAGACACCTAAAACCTGCTCCAGAAGCATGTTTCACCAGTGTTTCCTAGAACATCATAGAATCATGGAATAACAGAATGATTTGGATCGCAAGGGAAATTACAGATCAGGTAGTTCCTACCTCCACCCCAAGGGCAGGGATGTCACCCAACTGGATGGGTTGCCCAGGACCCATCTAACCTGCCCTTGAACCCTTCCAGGGATCTGTCACCCACAGCTTCTCTGGGCTGTCTTTTCCAGTGGCTCACCACCCTCTCAGTAAAGAACTTCTTCCTAATATCTAATCTAAAGCTCCCCTCTTTTAGTTCAAAACTCTTTTTCCTTGTCCTATCACCATCTACCAGCCCATGTAAAGAGTTGCCCTCCATGTTTTTCACAAGCTCCCTTTAATTACTGGAAGGCTGCAATAAGGTCTCCCCAAACCATTTTATAGCCTGTGTGGTGTCCCCAAGGTTAAATATTGGGCCCAGTATTGTTTAACTTGTTCATCAGTGTCTTGGATGAAGAGACAGAGGTCTCCTCAGCAAGTTTGTTGATGACACAAAGCTGGGAGGAGTCACTGATATGCCAGAGGGCTGTGCAGACCTCCAGAAGGACCTGGAGGGGCTGGAAGGAGGGAGACACTGCCTCTCACCCCAGAGTGTCTGCTTGTAGCAGTGTGGCAAATGGTCAGAGTACCTTGTTGCTTTAAGTTGGTGAGAAATTGATGTCTCTCCTTGAGCAAAAGCTGGGTTCCGTGCTCCCCTCACACCTGGCTTGAGCAAGGTCTCACAACCAAAGGATGCCTGGGGCAAAGTGGAGGTCTCACATCCCTGAGTGGTTGCAGTGAGGCACAGAAGAGCCCTGTGCCTCAGCACCAGCCATTGGCCTCACTCTCCCTTCACCCTGAAAAACAAGCCTTGTTGTAAATCCACCCTACTGAGGAGATAAGGATGCACACAAAGACTCTCTGTCAAAGGTCAGACAGCCTCACTGCTGCCTCGGTATGTGGAGAAGGACCAAAGTGTTTGTTCTACCCCTTGTGTCAATTATAAATTCTGACCAAAAGTAAGCAAGATTCTCATTGACATATATACCTTTCATGCCCCTTGGAATGCAAACGAGGAAGAACATGAGACATGTAACACTTGTATGACAAAAGTCACCAAACCCCACCTATAGCGTGTTTTATCTCACTGGGAAAGGCCAAAAATTTATAGTATAAAAGGGAGACTTTGAGGCAGAAAGATGTGGAGGGGGCAAAACAGAAGAGTTTGGTTGGTGGGTTGTGTGTCTCTCCTCCTCTCCTGAGGGGATGCTTTTAGGTGAGCTTTGCACCTCCAACTGCATTGGAGCAGGCCCAGGAATATTTAATGATATCTATCTGTCTGTCTATCTTTCTCTCTCTCTTACTTATCTATTTACCTGTATCACTCTTAGAAACAATGTGCAGCTGCTAATTTCACTGTGCATTGAAGACATCCAGCTGCACTGATTAGCCACAATGCATTTCTTTTGAAGATCCCTGTGTTCCTTTAACTCTCTCAGGCTGTTGCATAAAATGGCAGTAGTGTCCTGCCAGCAGCAAGGTGCTTGGACATGTACTGTGTGCAACTGCCTACCTTCCCTGATGATGGGGTTGCAGCACTAAATAATAAAATTAGCTGGTGCCTCTATTACAAGAGAGCCCCAGTGGCTGTGGCAAGGCCTGGGTTAAGCATTTCTAGTAGCCAGCTATTTGCTGCTCCCTGATTTTCTTGCTCCTGCTCACATTTGAGAGCCCTAAAAAGGTAGCAGCCACCACACACCATGCTCTTCCCTGAGAAAAGTATCAGATTTTCTGACCCAAAAGAGAGAATCCTCTGGATCTATTTTAGGCCTTTGTCAATAGCAATGTATACAAATAAATCTCATCTCACATCTAGTACAGAAAGTTCATATTTTTCTGTTGTCCTTGTGATAAATACATGAATTTATGTCGGGTCCTGTATTGTAGACATATCTACAATGAAAGAATAGAGAAACCACTCACATAGACATTGTATTATCAGTATCATTGTCACATAATTGAAATTGCACTTTGACTCTCCTCACAGCTGTCTGTCTAGCAGTGCTGTATCACCATTTCCATATCCCTGCTTTAGTCTGCACTTTTCCCTTATAAATGGTCTTCACAATTCCTTCTTGGAACAGTCTTTTCAGGTGTTGCCCAGTATAACAGCTGCTTGCCTATAAGAAGGGCATCATCATCAATGCATCATCAATGCCTGGTGATGTTATAATAACCATTAAGATGGGAGTGACTACTGACAAGTATGACCTGGATCTGAAGCCTCTCAGGGTAGATCTTTAGTGTAAATACCTTCCTCCTATGCTCCCTCCCTGCCATTGCTTCACTTTTGCTACTTGGGGAAGTATCTATATTACTCAAAGATGGTCTGTGTGTACCAGCTGATCTGTAACATACTGCACATCTTTGCTTTCCTCCTTGTCTGACACTCACATAAACACAGCATAAATTGTCGGGATGTTTTAGAGGAAGGAAGGTGCAATTACAGTTCTTTGCATTTGACAACCTGCCCCTAAAGGCACAGACAACTTCGTGTACAGGCTGCCTGTCAGCTGCTAGTTCTGTGAGAGTCCCAGCAGGCACAGTAGTAGGTGCCTTCGTCATCGGGGTTGATGTTACGGATTTTCAAAGTGTAGACATTTCTACCTCTCTTTGCAGAAGAAAACTTGTTCCTGTAGGAATTGTCATCATAAGAAACTGAAGCTTGTCCGATGTAGAGGATCCGTTCGGGAGCTCTGGGGGGCAGGTGTCGGTACCAGTGGACAAAGGTGTACTGGGGGTCAAATATCCCCTCAGCCACACAGTCCATGGATGCATCGGCCGCGCGCCCTTTGGTGACCGACAGCTGACTCTGCTTCAGAGGCACTTGTGCTTGTCCATCTAGAGAGAGAGAACACAAAAAATATATCAGCTTGCTATTCATTCACACACGAAAATACAGAATGCTTCCTGCAGCTGCCCTGGGCCGTGGTGACAAGGGGAACCTACAAGCCCAGGCTGCAGCCAGGGGCAGGAGAGGAAGCAGCAGCATCCCGAGGGCTCTTGCTGGTGTCTGCCTCTGGGAGGAAGGTCACAGCACTGCTGGCAGGGGCGGAGGGCTGTGGCTGAGAAAAGGAAATGACTCACTTGGGCATCATCCAGAGAGGCTGCCCTGGCAGCAGGTGGGTGTTCTTTGAGACTAAGCAGCCTGATTGAATTCTGCTAAAAGTTGACAGGGGGATTATAGCTTTTACACAAGTGGCACAAACCCTCGCTCTCCCTCTTTCTCCTTTCCCCGGTTACCTGAACTCATTTACAAAGTAATTTTGTAGTCTGAAGCAAATTTTACCACCGCTTTTAGGCTAGTTGGAATGCCTGGACTTTACCTTAGTCTTTTGGACCAAGGAAATGGACTTTTCCTCAGGTCTGCTGCCAATAAAATGTGAAAAAACCCCACAAACCAGGGAGCTTAGTGCACTGGAGGGGTCTGCTCATAACAAATTGAATGCTGAAGACCAAGAAAATACACAGCAGACATTTGGGAGCTCAAAAGCAGGATGGTTGTGTTTGTGACTGCTTCTTGTCACAGGTAAGGTGAGATGCAACACTGCAGGGTGGCTTCTCCAAATGCTGGGTATTATAGAAAGAAACATAAATGCTTTGCAGCCCCCATAGGCCTGGTTTAAAATAAAGACAATTAGCACAAGCAAAATATAGAAATTATTTTGTGGAATTCAAAGTCATTCTTCAGAGACAAGGTCACTGCTGGTTCCCTTGGAAAGAAAACTAAACCAATTCCCTTTCCCTGTTGTCATAACATTTTACTTACGTCAGCCAGTTTTTCTTTTATTCCAAGAATTTTCGCCCAGATTCAGTAGCTGATGTCCTACAGTTGTGACAGGAATTTGATCATCCAATCTCCTCTGAAATACAATTGCTACCCCAGTGCACAGTGTGCTCTGCAGAACTCATTCTGGAGACTGGCAATACTGGGTCTTTGGGATCAAGAACACAACGGTCCTGTGGCTTTATTCATCTGCTGTTTTTCCATAAACAGAGCTGCAATAACGTTTATAAATGTCTTCCTGTTTGCAAAAATAAAAGTATCCATTCTATAGTTGCAGTCTTGAAGGCCTGTATGACAAGGATGACAAGCCCCACTGAAGTCAATTAGGAGGTGCGTGTTTTAACCTAATTGAAAGTTTGATCAGCTCCAAACAGAAAACAAAGAGAAAATATGACCAGATTTTCTACCAACACAGAAATACAATGTGGGTATATTATATCTGCAGTCTTGAGCAGTGCTTCAAATTTATTTTCACTTGTATCCTTTCTGTTATGCCACACAAATGATGTAATTGGGGATTTATTCCAAAGATGTAGCTTGAAGGATAATGGGAATAGAAAGGATTCTCCTGCCTTTAGTCAGCACACCCTACCATCCTGTAAAGCCACTCAGAGGCAATCCATCCAGACCTATAAAAATGCCCTTCTTTTTGGTAAAGTGAAATAACAGCTCTGCTGGTGCTGGCTGAAGTGTATTGCAAAGCTCAGCAGCATCTTGGTATCTGGCTGCCTGTACAGTCTGATTCAAGGCAGGTGGGAAAAGTAGGTGGTGATGTTCCTGTGTGTTGTCAAACACTTCAGGTTCTGGTTTGGAAAGCAGGGCATGTCTTTGTGCAGGTCCCCAGTGGCTTTCTCCTGCTGTGCATCCCACCTAGCACAGTAGTAGGTGGCGGAGTCTTGTGGAGTTATTTTGCTCACTGTCAGGGTACAGACAGATTTGCTGGGATCCTTCTCAATAGTAAACTTGCCATCATCAGACTGATCTTCGAGGAAAAGCCTGGAGGACATGTAGGCAACACGCCTGGGAGCTGCATTGGCCCTCTTTTGGTACCAGTGAATGAAAATGTTGCTAAAATCAGGACTGGAGACGTGGCAGTTAATTAGCACCGTTTTGCCTTCTGGCTTGGTGATGGATAGGGGGGTTTGCAGCAAGTCTTGTGCAGAGCCACCTGTGGTAAAAAAAGAGAAAAATTCAGGGCATGAAGCTGGGATAAGAGAGCATCCCCTTTGCCACTGGTGGATGTGCAGGCAGCAGGATGAGCAGGGCACATACAAGAAAGAACAGCTGCCCAGAAGAAAATGCTCAGCAACCACATTGTCACTGCTCTCCCTAAGCCTTCCTTACAGGGACAGGGTCAGGCCAGCCTCAGGAGAGGGAAAAGCAGATCTGGGTGGCAGAAAATCATCCAATGAGGCTGTGCCAGCTGCAGGCGTGGTAAAGAATGACACACAAGCCACTTCCTTTGGTTAATGTTTAAACAGAAAGGAAAAAAAAATCCAAACCCCATCCTTGTAAGAAGAGATCACACTACTGAGGAAAAAAATTGTTTTCCCTTCTTTTTTCCCCCAGGGAATTTTCTTGGATGATAAGTAAAGTCACTTTTCTTTGTAATTTCTTTTCTTGCTGTAGTGGGATCCCTGTTCTCTGAGATGTATTCCCCAGATAAGGTACTAGACAGAGGTCTGCTTCAATTCTTAACCCTCCTTCAGACTGAGGTGATGGAGGCTCCAAGTGTAGGGTAATTTTTCATCCCATGACAATACCTCTGAAGATCTTCTTCTAACAATTAACTGAACATCAAATGGGATCCTGTAATATAGCTGCTACCTGAAATCCCTGTTCCCACAGTCAGTGTTTGGAGTTACCCAGTACAGCAAAGAAAGCTCCAGTGTTTTCAAACTTTTACTGATGACATCCACAATTAAAAAAATCATAAATACACAACAAAACTATGCCTGACCCCAAAACTTCTTCCATTACCTGGCCCTACAGCTGCTGGTTCTCACAGTGCTGCCTGTCAGTGCTGCTGTCTTCATACTCAGGCTTTCCTTTGGTCTTGGTACCTGTAGAAATTTTAGTAGGCAGGAATGTATGGTTAGATATTTATCTTATATAAATTTATACTACAAAACATTTGCATTTGACATCTGCATGTCCTCAGAAGTAATGAGCTCGTTTTCATGTTATTATGTTCTCAAACTGGCAAGAGAGCCTGTTTTAGAACATGCTATTTATGCATCTCCCAGTTTACTATCTGATTTTTAATCAAAATAGTATACACTTTCCAAGCCAAATGCAGCACATGAGCATAAGTATTTTTATATCAGCTGGCATTAATCAGGCAAACCAAAATATCTTTTAAAAAAAAAAGGGTCAATACTGAGATCTGAAAACCTACAGATGAACAGCTCTCTTCCACAAATATCTTTCACCTATGCCTCTACCTCATCCATTATACATCCAAATGTATAATGACAGTTTACTGATACTGGTTCTATTGGGGTTCTTTGTCTTTAAAGTAGAAATCAGTTGCTTAACACAGTATATTATTTTCCCAGCACTGTGAAGTAATTTCCACACTTCCACACTTCCTATTTCTGCCCCCAAATTAATTTGGTTTTAACACTGGAAGTCCAAGGAGTCTTCCTACGTGTCTCTAGGATTTCAAACACACTCAAATAACTGGAGACAATCTAAATCCAGAGATTTTTTTTTCAGTCTTGCATAACTCCTAATCAGCTTCTTCTGAACGAAAGACTTTCTGCTAAGGAAAGCAACGAATCAACCACTTAAAAACAAAGCAACAACACTACAAAAAAAAATCCAAAACACAAAAAAATTGACTCTTTCTTCCTGCAAACCCAAAACTCTTCTAGGGATTTCTCTCATATGTGATATAAAATCATAATATCATCCATAAGGTATGGAGCTCCATACAGCTCATAGTGTTAAATGACCTATTAGGTATAAGTTTGTCTACAAGCAAGTATGTCTCTTTGTAGATGCTTCTATCTTGACAAAATATTTACCTTCAGGGCTGGATTCTTCCTCTGCTCAAAACTTACAGCTTGTTGAGGTGACATGGAAACGAGGTCAGCTGTTTCACCAAGGCAGACAAAATGAGGAGGTCTGCATTGCAAGGAAGAAACTGTAAAGAAATGCATGAGTGCATTCTTCAAATGTTAAGAGATTTGAGGCCTATCTGGAACACCACAGCCATCTCAAATAAGTTAGGAGTCTACTCCACACCTCAGTCACCCTATCCCACTGCTCCCTGCTACACTGGAGATGGTTCACACCTTCCCCAGTTCTCTGACTGTGTCTTTGCTTCCACTTTTTCTTTCTCTTCTTCCTTTCAATTATCTGTGTCTGCTACCATTCAGGTCAATACTCAAGACACTACTGACCTCAGCAGAGTCAACCCAGTCTTTTCTTGAGAACATAAAGCAGCCAAGGTGCAGGGAGAGTTGGTCATTGCCACTCCAGCAGGAGCTGAACCAAGTGGGAGAGTTTTGTGGCTGTCTTCTGGCTTGCTACAAATCCTACTGAAGTAAGGGGCTCTTCCTCTCATTTCTGCTGGGCTTTGGCTGAATGGTTCACCCTGCAAAGTGCTGAGCACTCACTAACAGCAAGTCAAGAACGAGTCACAAGAAGGGACTCTACCTCCCACCAACAGCGAAAATCCCATTACCAATGCAAAGTTTGGAAAAGTACCTGCAAGAAGAGCAACCATTTCATGTTTGATGCAACTGCACCAAAACACAGCTGTTTATTGTTTCATGATGCAGCACTTGGCTTACACAGCTGTTAGATCTTTAAAGAACACTTTCCTATCTAAATACAAAACAGTGAGAAGTGGAGGCCTGTTGCAACTGGAAACGATAAAAACAACCCAAACCAACTTATGTTGGTTTATTTTGTAAGACTACAAAAGGTTGTAAGACCAGCAACAGGGCTTGTGCATCACCAGTGCTGGAGACACAAACATTAGAAGTTTCTTACCTTGACGACACCCTCCCTGTGAGATGTAAGAGGCAACACAGGGTGGAAGAAAATGGACTGCTCCTGTAAAGATCCTGGTCTACCCTTGTGCTCTTGCTGGTTTGTGTAGACAAACACAGGGTACAACCGAGAATGGAGTTCTTTGCAATTCAGCATCTGAAAAATATCCACACTCTGATGCAAAGAATGATTTTTTTCTTTAAATATTTGCTTTATAAGCTAATATGGAATAAAGTACTGGATGCTTTGTTCAGAAAGCCTAAATCTATATAGCCCTGAGTAACTCCAGAAGCACAGACTTTCTCTGTTTCTCATTAGTGGTAGTTATAAATAATATTCAAAAATATTCAAATACTTTTGTTAATCTCACAAAGTGCTTTGCATTCTTTAGCTGTTGCAGGAAAAAA